>JAMLFT010003371.1:0-22258 GCA_026544285.1 Pachyrhizus erosus | reverse complement strand
AAATTTGATTAAAATTATAAACTATTTTGAATAATTTCTTATAAAATCATCTATTTTTTTATATGAAAAAATGATTATGAATAAACATATTAGATTATTTTACATCAGAATATTTTTTTAATCTATATGAAAGTGGCCATAAAACATCTCCAGGGGTGAACATATATAATGTTTCATTTTATGTTCTAGTTCAAAAAAATAATTAGAAATTAGTATTTTTTTTTCAATGAGTAATGAAAATTTAGTTTAATAAGCACCACACACAAAAATATATATATTTTAGACATAATTATTGCATCTTTGAACTATTAGGGGGCAAAAAATATGTAGTTGTTGGATTCGGAGCTGGCAAATATCTTATCCGGATCCTGAATAAAACAGCAGCACACAGTTTTATATTGAAAATATGGGCCCAAGTTCAGGGAAAGACAATCTTTTAAAATTTTCAAGTAAATAAGATTATGACATGTGTACATTATGTAAGTAGTTGGCATATTTATTCAAATAAGATATTTTAGTGGATTGAAAAATTAAATTACTTATTATTATTGAGGCTTATGAGTTAAGAGTGTTAATGAAAATACAAATATAATCCAATATTGGCTTTGGGACGAGTACTTACCATGGCCACAAATAAAATAGAACGTAAAATAAATCTTAATAAATATTATAGTCGTGCCAGTGATAGAATGTCTTTGACTGAAAAACAAAATTAATTATGATACACTTAAGTGGATTTAAACACTACCTAATTACGTACACACAAGAAAGTGCACTGCCTAATTATAAATAATTTTTTTTAAAAACAGGTTGTTAATTTATGGGATGATTCTAATGTTCTTTTGCTCAATAATTATTTCGATCCTGTATACTAATAACATCAATGAGTCATGGGAACAGTATATTAATATTTAATTTCTCCGTCATTATTTAGCAAAATCATTAACTACAAAAAAATATAAAACTTTCCTTCCTTCTGAAATAATAATATATCATTTAGACTTTTGCATACAGATTAAATAAATTATTAATTATCTTAAATCTAAAAAACGTCATTTGACTAAGCATTCTAAGCTAACTTTCCACTTTTAAAAAACTTATTCTAATAATTTGTAATATTTTGTGAGACTTATTTTAAGTAGTATTTTAACTTTAAACTTCTTATATTTATGTTTTTATTCTTGAAATATTTATTTATTTTTATTCTTTTTACATTTAGTTGAGTTTTATTATTCCTTTTGATTTCTCTACTTTCACTTATTTGCACGTATGATGTCGTGACTCGCTGGTTAGCAATCCCCCTTCTTCTCATTCTTATGACTTTTGGTAATGTTATTTATTGTTCTTCCCCATTTGGATATTTTTTTCTATTACATTGTTTATTTTAACCTATACACCATTTAGATTATTTATTTTATTATTTTAGCATTATATTATGCTTTAAAATATTAATAATAGATTAATACAACTATAATAATATGTGATGATATTAAAAGACATAATAAAAATACGACGTCTGTTTAAATATATGTTACTTTTTTTTAATTTAGTTTAAATATTTTAAAATATAATATAAAATTAATGATAGAATACACAATATGAAAAATTAAATAGTTATAACTAAAAATGTAATTAACGTAATTAATCTTAAAATAAAATATGTAAGAGTTCAAAATTAATTAAAAACCTAAAATTACAATTGCACAAAATATTTTTTATCCATAAAATAAAATAAAAATTTATATAAAAATATTTAATACTTTAACAGATAATTTTACTAAATACATTTAGCTTAAAAAAATTTAGCTTTCAACTTACAATTTTTAGTAGTAACAAACTATTTAATTGTCAGCAAGATTTTTTTAACTTTTAGTGAACTTCTAGCTTTTAAGTATCTTGTTAACTAATTTTGTTAAATATAATCTATAGCTTTAAATTAGCTATATTTTCTTAATAATAAATTATCTTAAACATATGATGCTAAACCCTAAACTTAAGAACATAACACAGTAATTAAAGAATTAAGTAATATTTTAAATATTTATAACTTCCTAATATGATATTTCTATTATTTTCTTTCTCATTCATGATAAATGTGTGTATAGTATTTAAGGATAGATAGAGATAAGGACATAGTTGACAACATATTAATAATATGTTCTTGAATGTTTGAATTGATAAAAATATAAAAATAAAATAGATTAAATATGTTTTTAGGTTTTATAAATAGGACAAAGTTCATTTTTAATCTCTTAAAAATTAAGCCATTTCTCTTTGGTTCTTCATTTACATAAATATGTCTAATATAATTCTTGTCCTCTACAAAAATTATCCATTTTTAGTCTATCAATTTCTGAAAATAAGGACTTCATATGTCACATTTTAGAAATAAAAGATCAAAAGAAGATAATTATTTTTTAGAGATTAAAAGAGAACATAGCCCTTTTAGTAGGGTCTAAACATATATTTAATTCAAACATTTTTTTTCAAAAATAAACAGAAAAGGTATTTCTTAAAAAAAAAACTAATTTTTCAAAATGCTCAAAAGAAAATATACAGAGAGAAGAAAAAAGTTAGAAAAATAATAATTTTTTAATATTATAAAGTAACATATAACTTAAAAGAAATCTTACAAAATAATAATTGTTTTGGATGAAGGAATTATTCCGCTGAATAGAAGTGTATACACTGTTCATAAATTATAATATTATATTTTTAAATTTATATTAAAGAGTCAAACTCAGTTATTCAAATAAAATATGTGAATTATTATAAATTTTTAATTCTTATAAACAAAATTAATTAATTATTAAAGTCATTTTAAGTGTAAAGACTTTGAGAAATATATATATAAAAAAAAAAACATGATACAACACAATAATAAGAAGAAGAGAGAAGCTCGGAGAATTAGAAAATGTATTATTAATAGAAAGAGAAATGCATGTGTATTGTTAATAGAATTATAGACCACAACGTGACTAATAGCTAAACAGTAACTAATTATAACAAACCAACTAACTACCTTTTACTTTTTAATAATTTATAATTATTTGTAATAACCTTCGTGAACTGGAAGAAGCATATTAGCATTTACATTTTGTGATGGACAAAATGCAGTGAAGAAAGTAGGAACATCAGCCAAGTACAATGCATCATATATATGATGCCAAATAATCTTAAATGTGAAGTAATCAACCATGTCAGGTGAAGCAAAAGTTTAACTACTAAACAAAAACTAATAAATACTCAATTAGATGGTAGAAGAAAACAATATCATTAACAATAACTGAAAGAGAAGTTTAACCACTCAAGTAGAAGCCAGTGCTTAATTTCTAAGCAAAAGTAAACAAATAGCCAAATTAGGCTTGACTGTATAGAAATTAGAGAGCAGAAACGTGCAAGAATGAACTAAACAAAGTTTTAAATTAGTTCTCAACGTGAAGTTAAATCGAGATGAATATGAAAAGCAACAGAATCTTATCATAATCGAAGCCACTCATCAAACCATTATTAGGTTCCTTCACTACCGTTAAATACACCCTCTTGCACCGAAGTATGAGGTTCCTTTTGTTGATTTTCCTTTGCAAGCAGCAAAATATCCTTGTAAAGTTCATCTTTCGAATTTGATTGAATCTTGACCTAATTAAGTGAATAAAAACAATTGTAGATACATATCTTTATTAAACAAAAACTTCCTAAACTCATGAGCACTTTTCTCCTTCAAGAGAACAATAATTCGATTTCCAGTAGCAAAAACACCATTTCACTCCTATATGAAGCGAATTGAAGTGCTACAGTAAAAATATTCAATTGCTTCAAAATCGGAACAAGAATTTTCTCCACTAATTTATAGACAACAAAAGTGAGGGCAAAGAATATATTGGCAATATGTTTCATAGGTATTAGACAAAGACACATTAATTTGAGATTGGTGGTAGACTTTACAAGAAGTAGCATGAGATAGAGTTCCTTCAATCGAAACCGCCCTAATTATAAATCTTTTGAATCACGCTCCCAAAGCACATTCTTTGGTTCTAATTCAAAGAAGATGGTTTGCCTCCTAAACTTGAGGCTATTCAAGCTTCATGTCTTTTTCATAAACCAAAATTTGCATAGGCAAAGAAATCCAACTTGAGGATTCATTGGAAAAAATAGTTGGAGCAAAATATGTGAGAAAATACAAACAAGATAATTAAGATGCCAATGAGGCAGAATTCAAACCAAAAGGAGAAAGATATTGAATAATGAATGCAAAGAAAATGGGTGAGAGAGTGAGAAAAAATGCAAGCAACTAACAGAAAAATAAGATATCGAACTTTGTGCTAGGAGATAAAATAAGAGAAATGGAAAATGTCTTATAGAATAACAAGTGTATACAGTTAGGCCATAGTTTCCTTATATACAAAACCATCATAGAGAATCAACTAATTACTTAACCTTTAATTGCAACTACCCCAGCAATATTTTAAATGAACTCAAAGTTTGTAAATTTAGATATTTGCGTGTCGATCAACTTAAAAATTGGATAAGTTTTAATATCATATTTGAAATGGGCGGAATTTAACTCAACTGCAAATTATATTAAGAAGAGAGAAATGTTCAAGTTTATAAGAATTACTTTGACCATGTTCTCAATGGATGTAGGACATTTGATAAATAATTTGTAGCTCATAGTTTCAAACTTCTAAACAAACATAACATGACACATGTTACTAAAGGTTTTAGTTAATAATTAGTTACGTACTTTGATGGAAAACACGGTAGGATGAAAACATGAGAGAGAAGAAATACATATATCCAATAGATGACATGTATTGTTTGTAAAACTATTTAGCCTTTTTTGTAACTAATCATAATAAGTGAAATTTTTTAGTTATTGTAGAAATGAGAATATTTACTTAGTGTTGTTAGATTAAAATTAACAGTCGGATTGTATATTTAATTATAAACCTCATGTGATTTCTTAAAAAACTCACGTGATTTTAATTAAAAAGGTAGAAAATCGTGCTAGATTTATAATTAAATATACAATTACAACTGTTAATTTTTTAATCTAAATGTTGCAACTTAATGTTTTCATTTTTACAATAACGAAAGATTTTTTACTTGATATACTTTATACACACTCGCTCGCTTGAGTGAGGTTAATTTTATTAAGTTATCCTTTTTCAAATCCCTAACATTACTTATTAATTGAGCAATCATTGTGAGCGGATTGGGCATTGATGTAAACAATGTTTTCTTGTTTTTTCTTAAAATAAAACTGAAAATTTTAGAAAATTACATCTACACACAAAATTTTGTACAAAAAAAAGCTCCATCATGAATTTTTTTTACGATGGGACCTAACTCAACCTTTGACATTAAATGAAAGGAAAGCGACTAAGTTTTGGAGTTAAAAGGAGGCAGCTTTGTTATGTCAATTGTAAGATGGTCAACAGTAGCGTAAGATGAGCAATGGTGGCTCTTTTATGACAAGATCAGTATGTACGGTCTGTATTTTTCACTTTTATTATTTTTTTTTCTCCAATCAAACTAATATTCAATTTTAAATATCTACATCTATTTATTGCAAAAAATTTGCTTCAGTTAATCTAGTTAATTCAAACATGTGCAATAAGTTTGTATTTAAATATTATTTTAGTTTTATTTTTTTTAATTTTAATTATTTAATTTTTTATTTTAATTTATTAAATATTTTAAAAAATTTATGATGACATAATAATAATGACGATATTCATTTACTTGTCTCGACATTGAAAAGTTTAACAAAATAATTATATATAATTTGTTTTATATAAATTATGTTTTTAAATTATCATATATTTAAAATAGTTAATGATATCAATTAGTTAATAAGAGACATAAAAATATAATATACTAAAAATAAATTATACTTGATTGTCATATTAGTTAATGATTAAGATTTAAATATAAAATAATTAAATTTTTAAAGATTAAAACGAAAAAAACTTTAAAAGATTAAAAACAAAACCTTCTATTACATAGAGATAAAAAAATATTTAAATTTAAATATTTTTATACAATTATCTATATATTTCCATCCATTTTATCACTTATTCAAATACGAAGATAGAATTTTTCAAGTGATTCATTTCCTATTTTTATTTATTCAAACAAAAGAGTACATTTTTTTTTTGTATTTTCTATTTGTTTTCCTCTTATTTTTCTTTGTTTTAATTTGATTAATCCAAACAAACCGTTAAAGATCTTTGTCCTAGTAATGAATTTTAAACCACTCAATCATTGAATTATAAATTATATCAGATGGATTATCATTCATCTAATAATAAATAGTAATCTAATTTGATTAATTTTTTAATTTTTATATTTTATAATTAAATAGATTAATTAAATTTATACTTAAATGAAGTAAATAGTTAACAAATAAATGAATTTAATTGTCCCCCTTGTGCTTAGGGGATGTAAATCTAAAAGCGCCCTCTCCTATTTATTCATAAAATAGGTAATTTTATTGAATCTAAAAGTCAATTCCTCCTTGTCTTGAGCCACTATTGACAACTGCGTAGAAACATGTTTAATATCTGATGATTAAGATTTGAGTGGCAATTTTATTAGAAATATAGAGGGATATTTAGGCAGAATCAGTAGTGTTGGTGAGCCCCTATGGCTAACAGGTAATTAGGTAAGTGGTAGAGAGTAAAACGACTTAAAACTTACAAGTGCCTAATTTATGGGTCCCCATAATATCAATGCAACAAAAGGACGTGTTACAGTCAATTTCTGCCAAGTGTAATGTAAATCAGCGATCATGTCCCAGCACTATCTATGGTCAAAGTGGCAAGAACAGAAGATAGATTTCCAAAACAGGCATAAATTAAATGAATCAAAGTTGGGTCATTGTTTCTTTTGCCACTTGAAATTTTGATGAGAGCCATCTGCAGCAGGCCAACCTTTCCGGGAATAAGGGATATAACACATTATACAAAAAGGAACCAAAGCTTGTGTTTGTGTCCACTAAAACGTTGTGGGCATCAAGGTCGGTCCACTGGTTGCGGTTCATGTGTCCAGCACCGCATTGCAATCTGCGAGCACTTATCTATTATGCATCCACTAATACAAGTGCTGATTGAGTTTAATAGTAACAAACTAATAACAATTTAAATGCTTAACAAAAAAAGTATGTGTAATTTTTGAAAGTAAGTAAATAAACAGTTAGATTCATCTCTGATCTATATATGGACACCCAACGATCCCCACACCTGTATCGGCAGAACATTTAACAGACTAATAGCCTGCAGCCCGCTGATAGCAACTAAAAACTGATCAATTAACATCTCCATGTGATCAGCTCACAACTGTACGGTAAAGTCACCCATTTACTAAGACACCTGCTTCTTTAACAGCAATTTCTGTAAGTCTAGGACACAGTTTTTCTTTAAAGGAAACAATTCTATTTAAATTGAAAAAAAATATTATAAATGATAAAAAAAAAAAAAATTTATATATTTAAGATTCAAATTCAAAATATTTTTATTGAATTAAATAATTTTACATCAATTTATCTTTTAAATCGATGATAAAATTTTGTAATAGTAAAATAATTAAATGTCTATATTAATGGAGTTGAAAAGGAAAAAGACAAAAATCATTCGTTTATTTACTTAGATTAAACAATAAAAGAAAAAAAATGAGTAAAATAATGAAAAGTACATATTTATTCTTATAATAAAATAATTATATATTTTGATAACATTTTCTGTATCTCAAATTGTTAATTAATAATAAAAATTACTTTTTCACAAGAATAAGTGAATTGTGATAATCCTTTTACTTTCTTTCACTTTTTCGATCAAATACTTTTGAATAAATTATAAAAATATTTTCTGAAATTTAAAGAAATTATACAAGCATTCCCTATATTTAACTAAGAAGAGTCATGTGCAACTCACATGACTTTTAATAGATTTAGATGATCAAAGTGTTCTCTCCTTCAATCTCATAAACATAAACACATTTTTGACAAAGGTGGGCACTAGCGGGTGATGGTGAATATTGTTGTTTGAGCTTCGATTTCTAAATTGAAGCCAAAAATTTGTTTACATTGAAAGGTACTAGTTGTGGGTGCTTAGGTACGGAGTTTCACAAAATGATTTTGCTTTTTGTTTTCATTGCTTCCACTAGAACGTGGGTTGCTATAATTTCTTTTTGGGGATTTTGGGTTTTGATAATCTTGTCGTTTCATTGTTTAGGATTTTTGTTTCCTTTGATTCTCCAGTTACTATCGTCCTTTTATTTTGGGGTATCATGTGCATGTTTCTTAATGTTGCTTTGTTGTTTATTGTGTTGGTAAGGTGTTCAATAAAATGTCACAATTAAGAGGAACATTATCTTTGAGTGTTAGCGGTGTAAATGTTAGACATTAAAGGAAATATTGTCACTGTAGAAGACTCATTAGAATCAAATGTAATGAAACAAATGCTAATCCTAATAAACTTTTTTATAGTTGTAGGTTGACAATCTATAATTACTTTGAGTGGTGAGAGAAAGATGGTGAAGATGAGTATGATAAGTTGAAGATGGACATTGAAGATCTAAAGAGAGAAATTGTTAAATTAAAGATCAATTTGAGACTTGTTGGAGTTAAATTTGAATGGTTGAAGCAAATTGTGATTATTTTTTCAATTTTAATTGTTATTGTTGTTGGCATTCTTATTAATGGAACAATATTTAAGTGAGTAGGTAGGTGTAGGTAGTTTTAGTTTGAAATGTAAATAGTCCCTATTGTCAATGTTAATATAACATTAGACATTTACTTTTGTTGATAATGGGGTCCTTTATTGTAAGTGGTTTGAATCAAATGAAATGAAATTACATCACGTGATTTTTTTTCTTAAAGAACAATTTTACGTAATCAAATTGGCACACATTTGTCAAGTTGCAATCATACCAAAATAATGTAAAAAATAATAGGTTTCAAGATATGATGAAATTGGAAACTTCATTAATTTAATATAGAGGTTCTTACAAATAAATCCTAATAAGAGTCTATACTAAGAACAAATTATTTAGTAAGAACATGTGTGTCCTTAAAAATCAAGTTATGCAAAATATATTTTGAGAATAGGCTTGGTCTCAAAAAGCAGCCCCTTCATAATGTCTACTATAAGAATAAGCTTGTTTTTCCAAAAAAAAAAAAAAAAAAAAAAAACCAGTCAAACATTGCACAAGTCATTTAACTAAGTTTTTTAAAATATATCATTTACAAAATAAATGTCCCTAAACAAGCCTAATCCACTATCTTGGTGATTGACTTGGCCTTTCTTTTCTTTCTCTTCTTTTTCCTCACATTAGTTTATGTGTTAGGTGATTGACTAGAAGCATCAACTATACCTTTTCGATTGAGTTTATGGTCCCTATTATATAAAACCATAAAATGTTTCTAATGAGCTTAGGAACCATAATAGCAATATTTTAAGTTAAAGTTAATAATGAGGTTATGTAAAGTACTTGATTGGTGAGTACAAATTGTTGAAAGGTAGGTACATTAGTGTGCAAAGTCTTTGAATTCACATTGTTGTCATTAGTTTCAAGTACATTGTTGCCACTTTCAATTTCTATAGATGGTTGACGATTTTGTTGTTGCTAACAAAACATAATTAAGAAACAAAATTAAAAGTGAGATTACTTATTAACAATTTTAGGATTTAATAAAATATAATTAATTTTGCATTATCTTCTTTTTATTGGAGCTCTCTAGCAAGTCCTATAGTTGTGACCAAATTGCTTGCAAATATAGCACCTTATAGTATTTGACCTTTTTGTCGTTTGGATTTTGGAAGGTCTCTTTATAGTACTTTTCCTTCTTGCTTTCCTAGGCTTACCTAGTAGCCTCTTCAATATTGGTGGATTAGTATCAAGATAACCCTCCTATTTTTGGGATCATTGTCAACCATAGGATAAATAACTTTAGTATAAGCAAGTAACCACTTTGATTTTTTAAGACCTTCAACGCAATAATTCTCTACCCCTATCTTGTTATACCCTATGCAAGCATATGCATCTTTGCATAACAAACCAATTATGCTCTATTGATTACACCCACATAATTTTTCTCTTAATTTAACAACAAAATTTGAAGACCCATCCTTCACTTGGAACTCATCATTTCCAACATATGTTACTACAAAAAAATTTCCTTCTTGCATGGTTTTATCTAGTGTTGTCCTAATGCTCGGTGGTGCTTTGTTTTCACATGCAGTTGCTTTCTCATATCTCTTTTGGAAAGTCACCATCAACTTGTATGGACTAAAGCATTTACAAGACTATTTTCTTCCTATCATCACCCAACTATGGATTAAGCACTTCATATACATTGTTTGTCACATGATTGCTTCTACTCATAAGGTTATATATGTGTTTGGCCCACATTGTTTTTGGGTTGTCATCAAACAATAACCAATCAGTAGCCTCATTATTGTTCTTTCTTAATGAAGTCATGGCTTTATCAAAGTTGGTCTCATTATATGCCATAACACATGCCTAAAATTGCACAGTCAACAATAAAGACTTGAACATGTTCTTAAAGTGGTTCAACATACGGTTACAACAAAACTTGTTTGATAATGCAGCACCCAACAATGAGTATATATAAACCAAATTAGACAATATGAATCTGCATGGCAAATTACAACAAAGTTTTGTAATCTAAAACCAAAAATCACATCGAAAATCATATCTGCAATCAAGATTATGTAATCTAAAACCAACATATTGATTCAAACCAGAATGCACTAATAAAACATAACTTCTAAATTAATATTAAACAAGATTCATAAATGTAAAATTAGATTTATTTCTCACCTCAATTTCAACTATATTTTTAATTAAAAGGAAAACTTTGATACCCACTAAATGGGACGTCTCAAATTAACTTCCATCTTTATAATTAATTATCCTTTATTGAGTTTATTTTGTTTCATTCAAACATGTTTCATACACTTTAATAAAATGATATTCTTCACCATATATTTTTATTATTTATTTATTTTTGACAAGTTTTACAAAGTTAGTTTGAACTTTAAAAATAAACATCATTGGAAGAAATAGTTTCAAAAGAATTCAACTTTTAAGAAATTGTTCACGTGAGCCTTTCGTAAAACTTTAGTTAACTAAATAAGAGTTGTGCAAATTCTTGTTTTCGTAAGCGCACATAAAGCAATACAAATTTCAGTGAAATTTATTCTTTACATGTAAAACTTAATGCATAGGATAATAAATTGTACACATAAGATATCCATCAGATAAATTCCTACCAACATTAGTGCATTTCATTCATGTCATAGTCACCAAAAGTAATAAAAATAGTGGAGTGCTAATATATAGACCAGAGGTGCAAAAAGAATAAAGTTTTTCAAAAAAAGGATTTACAATGTTCATATATAAAAGAATGACCTAGTCTACCCATACACAAAATCCTAGTTAGAGTAATAGTAGTAGTAAATCTTATCATATACACACATGTATATATCTACCTTGTGAGCTACATATCATCTCCTCATTCCTCCTACAGTGGGTCTTGGACCCACTGCTCCTCAATGGACTACACTACCAAACGAAAGATTGACTTGTAAAATCTCAACACCAGTATGTGAAAAAAATGGGGATATAAGGAGTGAGTGGTTCGTCCAAATTGAGTTGCATAATCACACGTATAAATGCTCTCACTTACTCTCATCTTCATTGGCGTGTCCTATTTTACTTCATTGATAGTCAATTTTTGGGCCCACAATGCTTTTTGACCCTCAAAGTCATTGAGGTCTTACATAACGTATACTTATCAGTATTTGCTTTCGAGTGACAATTGAGAGTACATATCCTGTCTAGTACTCAAATCAGGATACTCTCGACAAACCATAATAATACTTCGTATTCGTTGGGGACGTCAAACCAGTTACATGAGTCCCTTTGCCCTAAAATTATCACAACTTGGAATCTCAACACAACCTCCTAAGACTTTTCAAGCCTACAGACATTCCTTAGATACCATTCTATAGTCAACCCATGCAATCTCCAATCTTAATTTCCTCACACACGAATTTATTGTAACAATCATCAACCATCTCTATCATCATCATTATCGAGTCTTAGTCAAATCATTGGTACTAACATGATGACTTTTCACAGGGATATAATCTTACCTTCATCGGTAGTCACAGTAACATAGTTATCTTGTCCTCATCTCAACATCAAGCTCTTTGACAATCAATCACTAGGTCCTACGGCCATAGACATTTCGTTCTCATAATTCACTAACTTTCATGAGACTTACCACCCATCAATCACTACATTTCCATAAGCTCGTTCATTCGTCAAGTTCATCACATTCACATTTTCATAACTTTCACACTCATATCTGCTGCTAGAGATGACCAAGCGAAATCTTGTCTACTGAGATTCCATATCAATATATCTGGGTGGTCCCGTTGACAACAACGATCCTTCCTCAGCATCAGTTAATTCGCTCTCCTAATGACTTTTGGAAGTCATCTTTCTTAATTTACATTTACATGTTCTCTTAATTATCTTATTAGGATTTATGTGTAATAACTTATTCAAAACCTAGTTTTTAAGATTCTCTCCTCACGTTTCCTCCAATTCTATAGGGTCTAAGTCGTTGAGTTTCAGATTGTAATTTCATCAAGTTTACGAATTACGTCAAAATTTTCTTTGATGATAAATTTTTATGGAAATCTCTTCAAATATTATTTGAAAGTTCATTATATTTAAAAAAAGACTATTAAAATGCTTTTTACTTTAAGATTGGAAATCATTTCGCAAATTTTTCAAAAAACGAAGTTACGCGCTATTTTCCATTGCATAGTTTCCGTAAATTCGTTTGTTTTTGTTTGTTATCCGAATATTATGAGACTTGTTCACATATTTAAATATTGAAATTTTAAAACTAAAAATCAGAATTCCTTGTCTAAAATGACTTTCAACTTTCCAGATAAAAATTGATAAGTTTTTTTGTTTTTCAAAACATCAATTTTCTTAAAAATGTTCGCTTTATCTTTAAAAATTTGTTTCTTCTTCATTTAAATCCAATTTGAGTTAATATTTTTTTACATTATTATAATTAAATTTTCTATCCTAACCATCATATTTCCCACTCAAATTCGCTTTAAAACAGTGCAACATAAAATTTTGGTTTTCAGCTATTAAAAAGGTTTAATATATTATTAAAAATAGTCGTTCTGTTTCGTTTTAAATCCGCATTGAGTGAAATTTTTTTTATATTTTTATAAATTATTTTTCAAACTAGTTATTCAAGTTTCAGGTCCAAATATCTTATCAATCAATGCAATTTTAAAATTTACTCTCAACTAGACTAGTTTTCACATAAATTATTTTTCACATTTTTAAAAATGTCAAAACTCCTTTTCTTTCATCCCTATTTGCTTTCGCATGTCTCTCTATGGTTCTTGATGTCAAAAATTAATTTTTCACATCTCCAATCCAGCTATAAAATTTATTTTCGAATTTTCCTCCTTGTAGTAATAGATTCCCGTTTTTGTAAAACCACATTCACAAACTTATTTTTATCTTTTTATTCCTTAATCCAAACATTACGAAATTTTTACCAGTTATTACCAACATGTTAAGGGTCCTAAAAAGAATTATTCTAGTCCAATCTAAGCATTATCCCGTTCTAGATAAATTTTGAAAGTTTCAATCACTATACAAACTTTGTTTTTAGTTGTAAAAATAGAGTGGTATTCCAGCCAAGCCAAGGAAACAAACAATTATATCATTTTTACACTATCAAATAAACAGTTTCCAGTCACACAATCATCAAAAAATATTCATACAAGTTTCCCACATCATTATAAGCATTTATACTCAACATAAACATTTCAAAAATACAAAATAACATTCAACACTCCATTCATTTGGTGTGTCACCATATATATCCAAAACCATCATACAAAAACCAGCCAACCAAACAATAATTTAAGGGTTTCATTCCCTTCATGTAATAGATGAAAATAGACCAGAATAGGTTAGGAAAACTCCTCCTTATGTAGGTGAAGACTCAAGAAATTTTCTACACAAACTTAGTGGGTTGTAGGTGTTGTTCCAACAGCAACCAACCACACCTCTTCCCTTTGTGTGGCTGCCATGCAAACTGAGAAGGCTTGGGAGGTTCACCCGCTTCAAGAGGAAAGGTAGGAGAAGAGGTAAAAGGGTTGGGAAGTGAGTATGGTGGCTGCTAAGCAATAGAAAAATCTGTTGCAAGGAGAAGAAAGAAGCTTGACGACGCAAGGGAGAGAATGGGAATCTAGCTACATTGTGGGTCCTTTTATAAGACCCATGCTAGGTTAAGATTAGTCTAATTAAGTTATTAAAGTCCTTGATCAAGCCTCTAAGAGGTCAACCAAGCTTGAGGGCGGCTTGTGGCCCAATTTTCATGCAAATGAGCCTTGAAATCACTAATCTAGTGCATTAGCTTAATTAATTCTGATTTAGGCTTAATCTATTTTTCTCTAATTACTTGATATTTATAAAAATACCATTAATGAGTTGATTTTAGTATGCTTCAATATTTTCCACCTATTTTTTATTTTTTTGATTTTTTTGATTTTTTTCCTATTTTTCTCCCTTTTATTTTTCTTACTATTTTAAGTGGTTAAAACATCATTAAATTACTTCAAATATTTAACCCTTTGTTCATATTTTATTTATTTTAATTTTTGTTAAATATTATTTCTTAGAAAATTATTAAATAAAAATATTATTTTTTCAATTTATTGAATTTCTTATTCTTTAAAGATGGAGGATGTTACAATTTATGGTTCAAACCAGAAATCACACTAAAAATCATATTTGCATTCAAGATTCTACAACTTAAACCAACATATTGACTCAAACCAGAATGAACAAATGGAATCTAAATTCTAAATTAATATTAGATAAGACTCATAAATGTAAAACCAAATTTATGGTTCAAAATAGAATCACACTAAAAATTAGATTTGTAATCAAGATTCTATAACTTAAACAAGCCTATTGATTTAAACCAAAATACAAAAATAAAACCTAAATTCTAAATTAATATCAGACAAGACTCATCAATGTAAAACCAGATTTATGGTTCAAACCAAACATCATATTAAAGATCATATTTGCAATCAAGATTTTGTAACTTAAACAAGCATATTAATTTGAACCAAAATGAAAAAATGAAATCTAAATTCTAAATTAATATAAGACAATATTCATAATCTAAAACTAGATTTATGATTAACTAAAAAATTATATCCATAATCAAGATTTTGTAACTTAAACTAAAATAGGTTGGCTAGAACGTAAACTACAATCAGACCTACACACATAAACTAAAACTATAAATTAAAAGCTAGAAGATAAACTCAAACCAAAATGCACACAACCAATATCTTGCATAAGGAAAAGTGTAATATTGTGTTTTCAAATAAATAAATTATATTAAAAAAATAGCTCAAAATTAGAAATTTGTAATTTCTTTTGAAATATTTTAGTTTGTTTGATACTAGAATTTAAATTTAGGAGACAATATAATTTGGAGTAAAGAGATTATGATTAGTTGAGGTTAGTGATTTTTAGCAAAATAGCTTTAAATAAATTGAAAAATAAATATAAATATATATATAAAAGAATATTTTAATTTTGAAATAAAAGATATAAAATAGATTTAAAAGCTATAAAAATAAATAGAAGTAGAAGGAAAAAGAGTAAAAATAGGAAGATAAAAATTTAAAATAATAATTTGAATTTTGGAAGTAAGGATTAGAATTTTATTAAATAAAAATAATATATATATGTGTGTGTGTATGTATATATTAAAATAAACATAATTATAAATATAATAGTGGGAAAGAATATAAGAACAAGAAGAGAAAAATAATAAAGGATTTATGGAAATGTTAGAAAAAATTTTGAAACTAAAATAATAATTTTAAAAATATAAATAAAAACTGAAAGAAAAAGGAAAATTTAGAAAAAGAATAGAGAAAAGGGGAAGGAGGCAGGACTAGGTCAAACCTAAACCCCTTACGGATAGCAAAATGTGTTACCAGCTGGGTTAGGTGTGCTAGATGAAAAAAACAACTTAAATAAAATACAAAAGCCATGAAAAGGAATAAAATGGGAAAAAAAATAAAGAGTGAAATAAGAAAAACGTGGGGGGTGGATTTGAAGCTCGAGACATAGGGGACGAGAGGAATTAGAGGAGAGGAGAGTTGCCAGTAGACCGTTAGATCCATCGTTGAAATTTTATGAAAACAAAATATACTAAAGACTTACCTCGAATCACTAACCGCCATTGAAGATGTTGAATCAGCTTCTTCAACCTCGAGTCGCCCTCGTTATGCACCAGCCACCACAGCCCTGCACCATACGAACCTGCCCAAGACATGTTCGCCCATACTTTGCAAATAGAATAAAGGTAAAATGAAGGTCTGATTCCTTATAAATACTAAGTGTCCACGAATCTGAGAAGCTAAAAAATGAAGGAACTAAGCCTCCAAATTCTCATAATGTTCGAACCTCGTTCCCTTTATTTTTATCCCTAAACAGCTTTGTCTTGAGCTAAGCTTCGTTTTAGATCAATTAATTGAACCAAAGGAAGGAAGAATCGTAATTTTGCATTGTTGTCGAAGCTACACCAGAGCAATAAAAAAACTTGCTAGAAACTAGAATTTTAAGTAGGAGGAGTCGTTTATTCTTCATTCTGATTTCATGAATTCATTTAGGATCATTTTCTTCACATCATCGAACTATAAATTAACCAAATTAGTGATGAATTGATAAAAGCTGAATTTGAAATTTGTCTTAACTGCCATGGCTACCTAATCTGTAACTTTTTTGATTCCGATTAAATTCTGAGTCGAGTTTTCATTCAGGAGTAGTATTGAATGTAACTAGCAAGTTTAAAATGAAAATTTGTTAGAATTGGGGTGTAATCGAAGTTGAAGGTGAATTCAAAATTTATCTTAGATAAATTGTCTATTCTGTTTGCTGGACAGGTTCTTAGGTAAGGGAAAGGGTGGGGGAATGGAAGAACAAGAAAGTTGGGTTAAGAGAGATAGAGAAAGCAATAAGGAGAAGAACAAGGGAGAGACTAAGAGAGTGAGAAGAAAGGAAGAAGGTGACTGGGGAAGAAGAAGATCAAGGGGGGGTGAGGTTAGTAGAGAATAGAAAAAAATATAATATAATTTTAATTTTAACAAAAATAAACTGAATAGGATAGAAAGCATATAGATATATAGTCATGAAGGAAAATAATGGAAGAAAGAAAAGAAGATAAAGATAAAAATATTGAAAAAAGATGATTTTACCCTTTCTGATTGTAGTCACTATTATAAAAATTTTGTTTAATAATATTATTTTTATATTATGTGATGTTGCTTTATTGCCTTTACTGATAGTAGAGAAATTTGTATGATGTTTGCAATTGTGTCAAGCAAACAATAATTACATAAATAACCTTGGGGGTAAAAGATGAATTGTAAGAATGTGACAGTTAGGAAATTACTTAGACAAAAGTTGAGTAAAACTTTTATTGGCCATTTAAAGTGAGTGTGAAATAAAGTTATTACAAGATTATACCATTGAATTCGAGATTAATAACAGAGAAAAAAATTGACGAATGGAGAGGAGAAGAGGAGAATGAATCAAAATCCTAACGAGTGAGTATTAAGAATGGAGAATTGCACGGGTTGACCATAGAAGGTACTTGAGGAATGTACGCAGGCTATGATGAGTCCTTAGGAGTAGATAAGGTGTCAAGTTGTGAACTACTCAAAGATAAGAAGGTGTCACGAAACGAGCTTGGCGTCCCGACAAAGCTGAACATTATCAAGATTTGGTTGAGAGTTTCCTAAATCTAGTACCAGATAGGATATATACTCCTAGTTGTCAACCCAAAATGCAGAATTAGATTATTATTGACACGCTCGTGTAAGTCCTCCGAGAGATAGTAGTATTGGAGGCTACGAAGGGTCCTAGAACGGGTAGAATCCCTAATTAGGCACAATACAATGAGGCGAGAGTATACGAAAGCTAGAAATGATATGTATATGTATGCTTAAGGATAAATAACCCCCTACATTTCAGATATGGATGACATACGAATTTCTTTCCTTGTTTCACATGACGATCATACCCTTAGAGGGATGATAGACTAATGATCTGGCGAGTGTAGATGATACATTTTTGGGCTATGTAAGATTTGTATTTAGGTCTCCCAATGTCATAGCCCCATGATAATTTTATCATATAGATATTCCAGTTATCCTAACATAAACCCTACCACTAGATACACTAGGGTCTTGCTAGATATTCCTGTAGCTTCCCGACGTGTCCAACCCCCTCCACGCCAAAACTCCTCTATAGGTTTGGTCCTAGTTAGAGCAAATGGTCAAGAAGAAAAGGGAGGAGTCCTCTGAGGAAGAAGACCCCTCTAAGTATTCTGACTAAGAACTACTAAGAGGAAGCAAAAGTTGTTAACATTTCTTAGACTGTTTATTGTTAGATAAATGTATTAAGTACTTAATGGATATTTTGGGGTTGTAACACTCGCAACTGTATTTGACCTTTAATATATGTTAGAGTGAATGTGGATATTCGAAATATAAATTGTATGTATTTTTATTCTTTTTATATTGTATCAAAGTATTCTATTATTTATCTTTGGCTTTTATATTATGCATTATTTCTCATTCACTGCTTCTATAATTTATTGATTTTACTTCATTACACTCCTTTAACTTATTATACGTTATGACCATGCTGATGGTATATGATAGATTATTTTTTTCGTCTATTATGTATTTATATTTTTTCATTTTTTATGTTTTAAAATTTTTATTTTAGTTATTTATTTTTTTAAAAAATTATTTTAATTTTTTTCATCTTTTTATACGAGAATTGAGACTAAAATTGTGAATTTTAAAATATAAAAGATTAAAATAAGTTTATTTAAAAATATAAAAAATAAAATTGAAAATTTTAAAACATAAAAGTCTAAAATGAAAATTTAAAAATATGATAGACTTAAATGAAAATGTAAATTTTAAAGGATAAAAATATATTTTATATTTAATGATTTTGTCATATAAAAAATATAATTAAAAATATCAACTGTAGGAAAATATTGTCATATTTTGTAATATTTTAATATCAATTATTTTTCATGCATAAATTAATTTATTTTATATTAAATAATAATTTTTTAATTTATAAAATAATTAATTTTAGAAAAATTTAAATTCATATTTATATATTTGTGATCAAATTTACATAAAAATAAAATTATTTATAACTTAAAGTTTGTATGACTAAATTAATAAAAAAAATAGTTAAATAATTAAATATTTATTAAAAAATAAATACTAAACTCATATTTAAACACAAAGTCATATGTTACAATTTTTTAAATGAAAAAAATAATTAAAAAAAAGAGATCCATTAAAAATGATCAATCAAATTTTTTGACAAAAATTTAATCATCAATAAAGTTGATAATTAATAAAAATATGACAATATTTTTTATGCTGTTGATATTTTTAAAATAAAAAAATCATTAAAAATAAAATATTATTTTGATCTTTAAAATTTTTATTTTTGATTTTACTATTTTATGTTTAAAAATTTTTAATTTTATCTTTTTATATTTTTAAAGAAATATATTTTATTCCTTTTTAAAAATATAAAAATATAAGAAACTCAAATAAGTCTTTTAAAAATATAAAAATAAAATAAAAATTTCAAAACATAAAATATTAAAATATAAAAATATAATTGACCAAAATAATATTTTAACCGACGTTTTATTTGGGAGAGAGTGAGAGTGGAAAGTCTTTTATGGTCTGTTTCATTTACCAAAATAACCAATTTCTAGTGCGTTTGGCTGGAAGTCCCTGACGTTTTATGTTTGCTGAATTTTTTTTACATTAAAGAATTGATTTCGAATTCAAATTTAATTTTAAATAACTTTTTACATATTTAATTTCACATAAAAAATATAGAATTATTTTTTAATATTCATTTAAATGAATACTTAATTAAAATAACTTTTATAAAATTAATTCTAATGAAAATCAATTATCATCCAAATACACACATAATTTTGAACATTTTGAGCGAAATTAATGTAATTTCTGACTTCTCAAGGAATTTCTAAACATGGATTTCATCTATGTAGAGATAATTGACTCTGCGTTAATGTGTCACGTTCAAATAAGAGAATGGATGGACCATTGTACTGTGTTTTAAATCTGGTCTATTTAAGATACTATACAGTATATAGCAACATAATGTGTTAATGTTTCTACAGTATTTGTGAGCTCAGTACATGGAACTAAAATAATATAGTTGAAGAAATCAAATTCTACTCACTACCTGATTGAGTTATTTTAATTATATTGACTAGTATTTAATTTTTAATCACACGTGTATTTTTTTTTGTTAAAACTTGAGAAAAAAATAATTTTGAAGATTTTATATTTTAAGAGGGATGATTTTCTGTTATTAGTTTAAAAATGTCTTTAATGGAAATAAAATAAAAATAAAATATCCATACAAGAGTAGTACCAATTTGAAATTGAAAACAATGAAATTATAAAAATAAAGGGAGGTATTAAATACCAAGAAAGGGGTGTGTAATGTGTAGAAATTCTATTGTATGGATGCAAATTTCGTGGGCCCTATAAAGAATTAAAATTCAATAAAAGCTGTGTGCACACTGAGAATGCGACATCTCTAACATAAATGTTCATGTACCTACTTTTATAATTTTTTATTTTCTTTTGACAAAAAAAAAAAAAAAAACGTACTACCTACCTTTTTTTAGCTCGCAGTAGTTTTGCCAAAATAAAGAGCAATGAATTTTATGTATCGTCTGAGTTATTTTAATTTGTTTTCTGCTGGTTTTCACAACTGTTTATAATTTTTAAATTAATTCAAATAATTATTATGGATAAAGATTTACACACATGCCATGTATTAACACAATATTTGATGTATGTTATATTATTATTTAATTATATAATAAATCTGTTAATTTTTATATTAATTATTTTAAAAATTATACTAATAATAATTTTTGATTGGTTGATAAAATAAAAGTTTTTCTCACTATTATTTAACCATTAAATCCAAGTTTAATTATTTATTATATTAATACTTATGTGTCTAGAGACTAGTTGAGTATTGAAATGTTTTTCGTTTTACTATTGTATATAATTTTTTTATGTTAAATCTAAAAATGTATTAATAAAAAAAATCAAATAACTGATATTTTATATATTTAAAAGTATTTATTACATTATCAAATAGAGATAGCCAAGGCGTATAACGTTATTTAATTCGAGTAGAGTCAAAGAGGATCCTTAATTTAATTCTTTTAAAGGTATAGGCACTATAACGTTAATTTCTAAAAAATAATTAATCTCTCGAAGATTTTTTTTTTCTTGTAACTTTTAATTTTCACTAATTAAAAATCTTTACTTATCTGAATGATAATAATGAAAAATTAAAAAGCTAAATTATTGGCAAAATTAGTAAAGATTGATGCAACGACAAAGATAACTTACCAAAACAAAAACTGTCCTTATTGTTTATTAAGAAATTTGTTATGAATCTATCCTAGGGTTAAATCAATTGATTGATCTCTCACTTTTTAGAGTGTTTATTTTAGTAACGAGTACATTGTACATATTGCAACAAAAAAGAAAAATATTATTATAAAGTTGACTGTAAAAAAGTAAAAATATATATTCAACAAATACACATGTGATAATATTTTTAAAATAACTACTTATGCTCGTCTAATTCACATATGCATAACTGATCAAATTAATTTGTATACTTTTTCTAATACTCTTTTATTATGAGAAAAAAATTGTGGTCAAATCAACATATGATTGCACTGCCTTTTGCTTTCGCAAAGTTAATATTTGAATTTAATTTTATAACAATTTTATGATTATTTATTTAAGTTTGAATTTCACAACTATGCATTATTAATGTAATTTTTTTTACATTATTTTAATAAAAAATTACCCTTAATATAATTTTTAAATAAAAGTCAACAAATCTAATTATGTAAAATAAAAATTTAATTCCTTTATAGATAAATTTAATCCTATGTTTGATATGTATATTTTAAATATATTTTTAGAAATTTAACATTTCTAAGCATATTTTTTTAATTGAGTTTTTTTACAAAACTTTT
>JAMLFT010003370.1:0-22260 GCA_026544285.1 Pachyrhizus erosus | reverse complement strand
TTCCTATTATCTAACTAACTACTTTATTTACATTGAAACAATAATATTTTCATTGATTTGAAAAATGGGATGTTACACTCTCATAGAATGTTTTTGTATATTCGAACAACAATAAATACATAAAACAGAAATAGACACCTATATCAGGAAAAAAATTATTAATTTATATTATTTCCTAAAATTGTGATTATTACGCAAGTTCTATGTAGAAATTTTGAGGTATTAACACAAAAGTTTAATTTAATATATATAATCCAAACATTTTTATTTTATTTTGCTATCAATTATATAATTATTGATCCAAGTTTTATAATAAAATATTTTTTAACATGTGATTTTCAGTATATAAAATTACAACTTTATTTAATTTATGTTTTTGTATAATCAATATTAAATAAATTTTAATAAAATTCAATTTAAAATATTACTTTCAACAATAATAATATTTATAAATATTGTTAATAATACTTTAAGAACAATACAACCCTTTGAAAAAAAATATTATTATTTTTATATGATTTTAGTAGATAATGAATTTTGTTTTAGTTCTTATAATCAATTTTAAAAATAATCAAGATCTCTTTATCATTGTTGTATTCGCTGGAACATAAAAAAAACTCTTTTCAAGATTAATTAAATTGTATTCTTTGATTCTTCATCGTCCTAAACTTTTAATTTATAAGATTCAAATAAAAAAAAAAAATCAAACATGATTTCATGATCTAGAAGTTGTTCAAACTATTTTTTAATACAAGAAGTCTTTTTCTATATATAAACATTAGAACTTACACCAGTGTAATACACGAATGAATTATGGAAAAATTAATTTTTATATATAAAAAATATTATTCTTTTTAATTTTTATATTATTAAAAAAATCTAAAATTAATTAAAGTTCCTTCAATTAAAATCTTAGTTTTTTATATTATTATAAAATAATATATAAATTAGATATAAACGTATTCATTAACAACAACAACAAAAAATAGAAGATAATTGAAATGCACTAATGTATCTATAAATTTTAATTTTATAATGTTGCATTTTTTAAATCAAGAAATTTTCGTGAATGAATTAAATTACATAAAAAAATCATATGAATATAAGAAAATTAATTTTAATTAAAAGAACTCACATATTATTCTATATTAAAACTATTTTATGAAGTTCATTAATTCAACATCTTAGAAAAATATTAAAAAATTACTGAAGTTATTAATTAAATTATTATTAAGTCAAGTTTCTTCATAATTTTCATATTCTATTTGTAACAATTAGATATGTGTAAAAAAATATAGGATTTTTAATATATTTTTTGTTTATTGTTTATTTACATTATAAATAATTATGGTGCTTAAAATGATCATTTTGATTTTTTTAAATGCATGTTTGTTGGTATAACATATTCTTGGTTTTGAACAATCTACATATTTAAAAAGTAATGAATTTAAATTTTGATGCTTTAAAATTGATTTATTTTTAAATTCTCATTTTGAATAAAATTTTATTTATGCACATAAACATTCTTCGTTCAACAATTATTGTACATTAAATATTAAAGATTGATTAAATTAGTTATCTAAACCAATTTTTCAAATTTTATTTTTTGTGAAATTTAAACCTAATTTTGAACATATTAAAGAAAAAATATTATTGATATAAAAACAAAATGTAAAATAGAAATTGCAAATTATTCACTAATCTTGATACAATTAATAATCAAACTTAATTTTGAGGCCTTTATTTTATCCACAAAAATATTTTGAAAAAACATGTTTAAGGTTTTCTTACTCAAATTAATGTAGGATCCAACTACACATCCACTAAACTTATTAGCAAAGTGAAAAAAAAAATAACACTAACAATGACTACAAATAAAATAATTGGAAAAACAACCTAAAACAATTAATCTTACAAACTAATAGATTGTGATTCTCAATAATTTATAAAAAAAAATAGGGTTGATTTGTTTTTATTTAATGTAGAATTCATAAAATGTATAATAACAGGAAAGAAAGACATGACACGTCATTTAAATAATTAATGTAATTATGAAATTATTAAATAATATAATTAAGATATTTTCAATTGATTATTACATATAATTTATTGAGAATTAAATGAAGTTGATAAAATTACATGCATAACTACGATATATCTAAGTTGATTGAGTAGTTTAGTTAAATATAAGATATTGATTACATGACTAAGGAAAGTTAAAATATTTTTTTATAAAAATATATGTATAAATTATTATTCTTTTTAAGTTTTAAATTAGATTTTCTTGAATAAATAAAAAAAGATTACACTTTGTATCTAATTTGTCCCGTACATTGCATAAAATTGAAAATGATTTATTTATGTTTGTTTAGATTGTCTCGTGTCTAATATATTTTATTTGTCTTGCTTTTGAATTAATATAGTCGTCAACATATATTTTAATATGCAAAAATATAAGTAAATAAATAAACAGAAAAATATCTAATATCAATTATGATATATATTCTAATTTAAATTAATTAAAATAATCATGACATATATATTTTTAAAAAAGGAAAAATGAAATTATTTAAAATGAAAATAATATATTATTTTAAATTGTATAATTAAAATAAATAATGTAATTAATAAGTGAAATATATAGAATAAAATGTTTCATTCTCATATTTAAAATAGTGTTTGTTTATTATTTTTATAAATAAATTTCATATTAAATTATTTTCATAAATTATTATTTTATTTTAAATATACATAATTATCATATTTATTTATTTAAGAATAAAATATTTAATTCTCATATTAAAAATAATATTTCGATTATTTTTTTCAAAAATAAATTTTATATTAAATTATTTTAAAAAATAATAATTCTCATATTTATGTATTTAATTAAATAAATATTATATTAGATTATTTCTGTAAATTATTATTTAATTTAAATTTTAAAGCAGTCTTCAGTTTATTATTTCCATAAATAAATGAATATTTTATTTTTAATTCTGTTTTAATATATTTTGATTATTATTTTCATAAATAAAATCCACTTTAAATTTTTCTATAAATAAATATCATGTTTATTTATTTATGAAAATTTTATTTTATTTAAACTTAAGTTAATAGTGTGTTTCATGTCTTTTAGAAACAAATATTCACTAACTAAATCATGTTTCCAATCTTAAAAAAGAATTTTGAGAATTTGCATTCATTCGTAATTGATATTATATAAATCGATTAAAATTATATACACATTTTATAATTTAATAAAAAGATATATTTATATAACTATGCATGTAAATTAATTATTTTTTTTTATAAATTTACATTTTTATTGTCCTATTTATAAATTTGGAGTGGATGTGATGATGAGTCTGTTATGCCTAGCTTTGGAGAGTGACATGATTATAGAGGATCACTGTCAGGGTTTGGATGTTGGCTTAGAAGCTCTTGAATGGGTCAAAGATGTTGGACAAAGAAGATGTGAATCATCTATTTCTAATGTGTTCTTTCTCTTCTCTCTCTCTCTGGAGCAGCATCTATAGTTGGTGGGGTTATCACATGCTTCAACATTACTTCCACATTAATAAAATTCATCTTACCTTTTAATAAAACCATTAAAAACACACTAACACAAATAAACTGTATGTGAGAATGTGAGGAGAATTTTCAGATTAATTACACCTAAATAAATAAATAAATAATCAGTGAAAAAATAAGTTAAAAAGGGAATGAAATAATAACTCAAAACACAATTATTATAACAAATTATCCTAAATCAGAGATTGAATAAGACCTAAAGAAAACAAAATAGAAAAAGAGTTGAAAAAATGTAAATTAATAGTTAAGAATAAAAAAGAAGACAAAGAAGTAAGAATTACTATTCAAAGAAACACCTAAAATGCAACCTGCGATGATATTACGAAGACATTGCAAAAAAGTTGGAAAGAAGGAAAACTATAGAAATATTTTTTTTTTTAAGTGTAAATGATTTTAATAGCGTGATGAAAGAATTAAATTACCAACTTTTTAAAATTAATTTGTTAATATTCTATTATAAAATAATTTGTTAATTTCTTTCTAGAATTAAATTTTAATGAAAAAACACTAAAGGACCTGCAGAGTTGCCGTTTTTATAAAATTAATTTAAATATATTCCTATATATATATATATTCAAAATTCAAATACACTAATATGTATATGATATATTATCTTATACATTCAATATCAACTCAACAAGTTATAATTAAATATAAAAAAAAAATTATAAATATCTTCTCTCAAATTTTTATTATCACGTTGATTTATTTTCTTCAAACTATTTTTTTTATCTATTTTCAAATTCATGTATCATTAGTATTTTTTTATGATAAAAATATTTGTTTTATAATTTATTTATTGATTGTTATGTTATTCATTTTAATTATATAATATGAATACTTTATATGTTTTATGATAATTAATTATAAACATAAAATTCAGATATTAAAATTAATCTATATAATACATAGGTTAATCTTATATGTATTTAAAATAATCGCCACAAATTTTGTTAGTTAAACATGTGATGTTATCTTCAACTTTTTCACCGAAATATCCTTTATATTTATGATACATTTATTCATGAAATTTTTATATTTATGTAATTTTAATAGCACTAATTTTGGGTGATTACTTAATATTTATAATACATTTATTTCAAAATCAAATAAATGTAATCCCTTATTACTTAAAGTAATATATAATTAGCCAAAAAAATTTCTTCAAAAACTTAAGATCATTTTTGTAAATTGTATTATATTAAAATAATTTTAAAAAGTCAAATAAAATTAAAAGAAAATTAATAAATATAATTTTAATGATCATTTATATATAATTAATAAATGTAAAAAGAAAATAATAATTAATTAGAGTAAGTGAAAATATATTATTATTATTATTATTATTATTATTATTTGATATTTTTAATTAGTGAACATAACAATGGATTTCAATACATTTTATTTTATTCTAAAATATAAAAGATAATAATATAATCTAATATAATTAAATTTTAATATAAAATTAAAATCATAACTGTGGATTTTATTATAATATTTATTAAAAATAAATTTTAATATATTTTATAATTATAATATTATTATAATCCATCATATATCGGTACTAACGTGTATATAAAATATATTATATTAGAATTAACATAAATTTATGTTTAATTTATTATAAAATGTTAATTAGAACTAACTTGAATTTGTGACGCCTTTTTAGTTTTCATAATTAATCTACTAATGAGTTAATATAATTTAATATAGGTAAATCAAAATCTTTAAATATATTAATTATATTTCATTGAGTTAAATTGCAAAAATGTGAACCAGAAATTTTTTCATTTCCATCATCGCAATAAAGAAAAATGACACGTATGAAAGAATATTCTCGCATACTCATATACATCTCACCAATGCGTGCATACACACATACATATATTTAAAGGTAGTAACCACAATGTCATGGAGTCATCTACTAATATTAGAGTGTCATAATATGCATGTATACACCATGGTTAACAAAAAAAAAAAGAAAAATATTTTAAAAAGAGAATTTACATGCCTAAAATACAAATAAATATCCTAGTATATCTATCAATAAGTAGCCTTAGTCAAAACATTTAAAAGTAAACCTTATACACCACGTTGTACACTAACCCATCCCATATACCTATTCTATCTCCTCAGAAGGATCCTCCTCCTCCTCCTCATTGTCATCCTCATTAGCTCCAGTTACCTTAGAGGTGGTAGCAGGAGTTTGCAAGATACTTCAATTGACGTGGCAGCTCGAAAAGAGGAAATCACACAAGTGCATGAGTTGAACAGTGGGAATGTTGAATCCAGTATGACATTGATAGGTGAAGGAGAGTCATACTAATGCAACACTAGCTCCATATTAGCATCAAGAATAGTCAAACTAGAGGATAAAGAATATAGGGGGGTTGGCTTGTGAACATATCCCAATGCAAGTATTTAGGTTAGTATCACAAGAAGGTCTAGATGCACAAATCTTCCACGATGTGAGTCTCCAAGTGATAAAAAGGTGAACCACACAAATTAATCAAAAGTGTCTTTCTTGAACAAGGTGTCATGCACCTAATGCCCCTTAATTGTTGCACTATTAGTCAAAAGGTTGGCTAGTAGAATCAAGTCATCTTCATTTGAAAAAGATATAGAGTGAGTCCTTTGTCCACTATAGAGTTATATAAACACAACCAATAATATGATCTCACTCGCGTAGTACTAATAACTATGTTGTGATCCACGTATCCCATTCCTCACCAATATGTCCTATTTTCATTGCTAAAAGCATCGATTTGGGCCCTCAATGCCTCTTAATACTCCAAGTCTCAAAGGACTTACATGTCTTTCATTTACATATCATCATTATTTTTGGGTGACAATTGGGAGGACATACCCTCCTAGCACTCAGGTTAGGATACTTTTAAACCATCACAATAATGCTCCGTATTCGTTGAGGAAACCCAGTTGGTTATGAGAATCCCTCATCCCTTTTAGTTGTCACAACTTGGCACCTCATATTGTTGAAGATCAAGGCTTCGAGAGTCAAATTTTGATTTATTTTATTATGTCAACCATGTAAAGAGATAACATTGCATTGTTTGTTTAGTAAAACAGGCTTGTCTGTGCATATTGTTCTTAGAAGGCTTAAATTTTGTTAATTACAAGTTTGAAAAAGTTTTTTTAACTATATTAATTAATTACATAAATATGCAATCGATTATAAGAGTTAAAAGAACCTAGAATCAACAATTTGAGTTTACGTAATCGATTACAGTTCAATTTCATCAATTACATGTTGTCCAAAAAAATTATATTTCAGATTACATTGATGTAATCGATTACACAATGAGAGCAATCAATTACATTATCAATTATGTTGTTACTAAGAGAAAAAGGATCAAATTAATTGATTATACAATTAATTACACAGTTTAAAATTCATAACTGAATTATGTAATCTGTTACATAATCTGCTAAATCAATTTTGAAATCAGAAAATTCTTTTTAAAAAGGGTTTTCTCTCAAACTAAAAAAAACAAAAATTCAATTTTCAAATACATAAAACTTTTTCATATCAAAGTTTACTTTCAAATTCATAAACTATCTTTCTATTTTCAAAGAATGAGATCAAAGTAAAAGACAGATTGATTGTATTCAAAAATTTGTCAAAGAATAGAGTCAATAATAATTTAAATGTGTAATATCTAATTCAATTTGGATATTATGCACTTCTAAGGGATATTCTAATATATCAATTTTTTTTAGATTATTTTAATCTTAGAGGGATTCTAAGATTGAAAAAATAAAAAGTGGGATGTCTTTTGTTAATTTTCTTGTAGATTTCAATAAAAAGGAATATTAGAAATTGTGTGTGCATAATGTTTGTATTATATGTTTATATAGTTCAAGAAAGGTTTGCCTAGGGTTGTCAAACTAATATTGGATGTAGGTCTAGTCCTTGGTTGAACCAGTATAAACCTTTGTGTTCATCTTTCTATCTCTCTTAAACTATTATTAGTTCATCAATAAAAAATTTAGTAATTTCATTTTTGTTTTTCTATGAAAAGGGGCAAGTAAACATAATTGGGAAAATAATTTTGTTGTGTTAAAGTTTAAATTCTTGAAAGTGTTTGTTTTTGAAAAATGGGATAAATCTATTTGCTCCCTTTAGATTTCAGATCCATATTCTATAATTGGTATTAGACTTGGATTCTTGAAAATTATTCAAGATTTATTTTTTAAAGATTTATAAAGAAATGACTGAAAACCAATTATCCTTTGCAAAAGGTGCTTCTATCAATATACCACCATTATTTTGTGGTTTGAATTATCCTTTTTTGGAAAATGAGAATGAAGATATTCGTGGAGTTTATTAATAGAGACATTTGGGTTAAAGTAGTAAATATTTATTCAATCCCTTTATACATGGTAAAAGGAAAATTGGTTGAAAAATCTTTTGATCTGTGTACTACAAATGAAGTTAGGCCATGAATATTATCCATTCTTTCTTAAATTCATCTAAGTTTTTCAGGGTTTTTACATGAATCACGACAAAGGAAATGTGAGATTTAATCTAGACTACTCATGAAGGGATAACTGAAGTGAGAAGATCAAGAAAGAACTTTCTCATGCAAAAGTATGAAGCCTTTAGTATACTTCAAGGTGTAAACATTTGTGATGTTCAAAAGAGATTTACTCATATTGTGAATCACCTCCAAGGTTTAGGGAAAACTTTTGAAGAAGAAGAGTTGAATGTCAAAGTCCTTAAATCTTTGAAGAGATCATGACAACCAAAGGTGACAACAATCCAAGTATTGAAAGATTTAACAACAATGACTAATGTTGAGATCTTTGGAAAATTAAAACAGTATGTATGAGCTTGATCTTGCAAGATTGATTGAAGAGGAAGAGATACAAAAGAAAGGGAAAGGTTTGGCTTTAAAATAATCATTAGGTTTAAGTGAAGAAAGTGAAGAAGATGAAGTAGAAGGATCAGACACAAAAAAATTTCTCTTCTTGTTAGAAGATTCAAAATTTTTTTGAAGAACAACTCAATGTGCAAACCTCCTCAAGTCAATAAACTTATCAAGAAGAATGAATCAACCTTTACTTTCACCTGTTTTGAATGTGGAAAAGCTAGACAAATTGTAACATCTTGTTTTAAAAATAGATAATAATAATAAAATAATTATGTTATTAATAATAATAAAGGATAAAGAGTCACAAACCGTTTTAGAAGGTTGCTAAATCTTTTCAAAAGGTTACCAAACCTTTTCAAAGGGTTGTCAAACCTTTTGGTTTGTCTTTTAGATAACTTTTGACTCTTGGCTTAACCATCAATTTCTATAACTATAAATTATACTTTACCCTTTCTATTGTATGTTCTTTTTGTAACTCTTGGAAAGGAAAGAGTATCACCTCCAATTCAATCTCTCTAAACTTGTTTCAGAAACATATGCAAGGTAGGAAAAGTCTCATTCTTTTTTATAATTCCTTTTTCCAGGTGTGATAATTTTATTTTTGTTGATTTAATTCCTTACACTTGCTCATAATATGATATTAATATATTACGTCTTGTAATTAGATGATTTCTTATCTACGTATATATCTATGTTCTTATTTTTCCCTTGAATTCTCAAGAAATCATTTTTTTAATATTTCTCTTTGGTCGAGTTATAGAATTAATTTTTTTGTTCATATATTCTTGTTTATTTGTGCGTGTAAATTAAACATATTGCTTGTTAATCTCGCGAATTAAAACTGGTTCTGATCGACTTGAACTAAAATCTAACGGGTCAAGACCCCTTTTGGTTACGTTCTCCATAAACTCTACAGTGATGACTAAAAGCACCGATTAATGGAATTCACCATTAAACATTCAGATGTAGTAATAATCAAATAGTTGAAAGCAATTAAGAGACTCTACCACCAGATTCAGATGATGCAAGTTGTGTCAGATTTGGAAATCGATGACTAGATTGAGACCTTTGGGAGTTTGAGGCAATTTGTGTTATATGAATAGGGGACGTTTTTTGACCAATGACGGTACTGTGAGATCCACAGAAAAAATCACCAAAGGCAGTGACGAAGAAAGAACGCGTGGTGGTGAAGGCAGTGACGAAGAGGATAAGTTGATGCGAAAATTTACACGTTTTAAAAAATAAAATAAAAATAAAAATAAATTAATAAATAATAAATATATATGTATCTATATTTTGCTGAATCCAAAATAATTATTATTTTATTTGAATAAGTTTAAAATTGTAATTATAAAATAATGAGATTTCTTTAAAGAAATATTTATAGTAAATTAAAATCGAGATATTACTAGTTAATTATTATACAATAAGAGAAAATAAAAATAAAAGATTTAAATAAATAAATATATAACTAATTAAGGAAAATAATAAATAATTGAAGCATAGAAATAAGTTATGACTAGTTTAATAAATTTAGAAGGTGAAGTTAGGAATGAAGCGATAATAATAATTTGGTTAAAATTTTATAAGACTAATAATATGATATATGTTAATTAATTAGTGTGTAACTAAATAAAGTTAATAAATAGATAATTTAAGAAATAGTGATAAAAGTCCTTATCAGTATAATAAAAATATTTCAAGAAATTAATTATTACTTTGATATCCATATCTTTTTGTTAGTATTTATTATTTTTTATTATATTGATTATTAATGTTATACCGTGGATTGAGAATTTATAAATTTTTAATATTTTTACCTCTATTATTAGAATAGAGGAACTGTCCATTGATGGACATTTTATTAGAAAGATAAGGTGGGTTATCCCTAGGAAGTCGTGATTTTTAGAAATAAATAAAAGTATAAAGATGAGAACGACAACAAGTCCCTATGAAGATTTGGTCTTCCACTTAGTGCACCTCTTGTCAAAGTAATTGTCATTAACAAATATGAAAAGTTTTGTAGGGGATGATAAGAGGACTTAGAGTGTTGAATTACGGAGGAAAGTTCACATCTAAAAATGTGTGTTTATAGCAGTACCTAAATTTATGGAGATTCGGTTGCTAGAGAAATGAAGGTTTTGACTCTTAAATACAACTTATTATGAGTAAGAATTTAAGAATGAAGGAATTGCATAAGTTGACTACAACAGGTACTTGAGGAATATCTGCAGGCTCTTGATGAGTCATTGGGGGTAGATGAGGTGTCAAGTTTGTGACCAGCTCTAAGGTTAGAGATGACCATTGAACTAGCTTGGCGTTTGTCATAGAGCAGAGCATTACCATGATGTAGTTAAGAGTATCCTAATTCGAGTACCAAACAAAATATATACTTTTGATCGTCATCCAAAGTGCAAATATGGATAAATGATGAGTGTCATGTAGGTCCTCTTGAAGGATGTGATTTTGGAGGCAATGAGAGGTCTTAAATACGATTAGTGATGCATTAGTAGGCATGATAAATTGAGAAAGAGTGCATGATAATTATTCTACTAGTTTATCTTATGCGTGTGGTTGTTACAAATGGTAGGTCACTCCTATAGAACCCCCTCTTTTTAGATGTTGACGACAGGAGAAAGAATGTATATTTCTTGGCATTAGAGGCAGTTCCTAACCGGGCAACATGAACAAAATTCTACTGATCGAGGTGTTTGAACTTAGGAAGAGTCATGGACCTTTTCTAGACTAAAGTTACAAAAAGTGAAGATTTTGAAGACTTCTTTATTTTGTAAAAGCATGAATGTTATTTGCTTATATGAAATTTTTAGTATGTAGGTTTTATTTGGCATGTAATTCTGATTAATTATGCTCTTGATTTGAATATTAAGTTTTCATAATTTATAAAATAAATATACAAAATTTATTTTCAAGATTTAATTGATATAGTGAAGAGGGTGATACATAAATCAAAGTATAATGTCCTCTCTATCTTAAGAAACAACAAAATGGTGATAAAACGAAAAAATTTATCGAGAAGAAGAAAAGAGCTTAAATAGCTTGGGAAGACAATTCTTCTAGCTCCTCAAGCAACACTAGTGAAAATCAAGAAGTAAATGTATGCCTTGTGGAAAAAAGTGATTTAGAAAATGTTGTAAGTAGTTATACTCTAATTGTGAGGACAACTATGATCAATTGCTTGATGTCTTAAATGAAATGCATAAAGAAGATAAGACTTTGGTTATGTCTAACAATACTTGCAAAGGAAAGCTTAGATGGCATGTGAACAAACTAGAAAAGATCATTCAAAATTCTTTTTACAATAAAATCAACAACTCTACAAGCACATCTTTTCATTGTGAAAACTATAATGTTCTTGAAGGGAAAAACAAATATTTGGCAAATATCTTATCAGAATTCACAAAGGGAATTAAGAATATTAATAGTCTTTTATCATAACAGAGAAACATGTTTAATAGAGCTAGAATTGGTTTTTAAAAGCCAAGAAACAAAAGCCTAACAAAAATTATTACATAATTTTCTTTCATATTGCCAAAGCTTCAAGCTCTATAAAGAAAACATGTCATTACTGCATGATAAAAGCTGATACCTCAAACAACTATATTATTATAAATATTGATGTTCCCAATGGAAGATTCAAATGGATATCCAAAGAAACAAATGTGAATACTAATCCTTTAGGACTCAAGCAAAATTGAGTACCTAAATTCTTCATTTAATCTATTTTGTAGGTGTGCCTTAAAGCCAAGCAATCATAGTGGTATCTCGATAGTGGCTATTCAAGGCACATGATAGGGCACAAGACTAAATTTGTCTCATTAGAAGAAACTTAGGGAGGTTATGTTACCTATGGTGACAATAACAAAGGAAGAATTATAGGGATTGACATAGTTGACAACTCTCTAACTATAAGTATTGAAAATGTGTTCTATGTTGAAGAGTTGAGGTATAATCTACTAAGCATAAGTTAGTTGTGTGACGAAGGATATAATGTAACATTTAATAATGACTCTTGTATGATTAGTGATGTTTTCACTAATGTTATCAAATTGGTAGGTAATTGTACAATAATATTTAGATGATTGATCTTGATCATGCATCATCATCAAGCATAACATGTTTAGCCACAAATGATAATATTTCATGGTTATGGCATATGAGAATTGCTCATATTCACATGAACAACTTAAATACATTAGTAAGAAAAGGATTAGTAATAAATCTACCTAATCTTAAGTTTGAGAAGGAAAGACTATCTAATGCATGTCAAAAGGGAAAATAAACTATAGTATTTTTCAAATCTAAAAATAAAGTTTCTACCTCTAGACTACTTGAACCTTTGTACATGGATTTATTTGGTCCATCAAGAATTATGAGTTTAGGTGGAAATTACTATGCTCTTATTATTGTGGATGATTACTCTAGATACACATGGGCTCTATTTCTACACCTAAAGAATGATACATTTAAAGCTTTTAAGAAATTTGCCAAGTAGATTCAAAATGAAAAGGGTTATGTTATTATATCCATAAGAAGTTATCATATGGAGAATTTGAAAATATTTTTTTTTATTCTATGACAAAAGTGGAATAAAATATAATTTCTTTGTTCCAAGGACACATCAACAAAATGGTGTGGTTGAAAGAAAAAATAGATCTTTAGAAGACTTAGACAAAACCGTCTTGAGTGAATCTAATCTTCCAAAACATTTTTGGACAAATGCATTAACTAGTTCTTGTTATGTCTTAAACAAATTTCTATTAAAACCAATTTGAAAGAAAACCCCTATGAACTTTTCGGGAATAAGAAGCCCAATATTTCACATTGAAAGTCGTTGGATGTAAATGTTTTATTTGAACAATAGTAAAGGGTCTCTTGGCAAATTCGATTCTAAAGTTGATGAACATATCTTTTTAGGATACTCCAGGCATAGTAAAACATATAAAATATACAATAAGAGAACTCTTGTTGTAGAGGAATACATGCTTGTTGTATTTGATGAAACTCACTCCCTTAAAAAGGGAAAAGATTTGAATGATGATGAAGATATAGGTTCAACACAAGAAATAACTACAAAAGTTCAAGAATAAGAAAAAAAAGATCACATTGAAATGACACAAACTCCTTAAGAGGAACTTAAAAAACAATGGAGAACTCCAAGTAATTTATCTTTGGATAATATCATTGGTGATATTTAGAATATCGTAGCAACAAGAAGATCAATGAACTTACTATGTGAAAATATGACCTTTATTTCACAAGATCAACCTAATATTGTTGAAAAGACATTGACTAACGAATTCTGGATTATGGCTATGTAAGATGAGCACCAATTGAAAAGAAACAATGTTTGGGAGTTGGTACCAAGAAATAATCAAAAAAATATCATTGGCACCAAACAGGTTTTTAGAAATATATTGGATGAAATGGGAGCATCACCATAAACAAAAGTCCACCTTATTACCAAAGGATACAACCAATAAGAAGGGATAGATTTTGACGAAACGTATGCACCAATAGCTAGATTAAAGGCAGTAAGATTGTTATTTGTTGATGCTTGCTACATGGACTTTAAGTTATTCTAAATGGATGTAAAAAAGTTCATTTCTTAATGAACTTATAGAAGAAGTCTATGTATCATAGTCACTTGGTTTTACTGACCACAAATTTCTAGATCATGTCTATAAATTGAAGAAGACTATTTATGGCCTTAAGTAGACTCCTAGGAAATGGTACAAAAGGTAAATTAATTTCTTACTTGATTAAAAATTTAAGAGATGTAAAGTTGATAAAACTCTTTTCATTAAGAAAACCTTTCATAATATATTGTTAGTACAAGTTTATATATATGATATTATATTTGGTTTCACTAACAATACACTTTGTGAAGAATTTGTAAAGAGCATGCAGAGAGAATTTGAACTGTCTATGATGGGTGAATTAAATTTCTTCCTTAGACTAAAAGTGAAACATGACATTTTTCTTCACCAAACCAAACACTACAAAGTTTATATGGAAAATTGCAAAGTGTTTGTTACACCAATGGCAACAAATTGCTTCTTAGATTCTAATAAAAAAGGTAAATCTTTTTATGAAACCAAGTACAGAGGTATAACAAGTTATTTATTATATCTTAATTTTAGTATATCAGATATAATGTTCAATGTATGCCTATGTGCTAGATTTCAAGCATGTCCTAAAGAATTTCATTATGTAGCAGTAAAAAAGATCTTAAAATATCTAAAAGGAACTTCAAACATAGGGTTATGGTATCCAAAAGGTGCAAAGGCAACTTAAGTTGATTATTTTGATCATGACTTTGTAGGATGCAAATTGGATAGGAAAAGCACTAATGGTACTTGTCATTTGTTTGCCAATGGCTTAGTGTCTTGGCATAACAAAAAGCAAGCTTGTGTAGCATTGTCTATAGTTGAGACAAAATACATTATTGTTGGAAGTTGTTGTGTACAATCATTGTGGCTTAAACAACAACTCTCAAATTTTGGTCTAAATATACATCATATGCCACTAAGGTGTGAAAACACAAGCGCCAAAAATCTGACTAAAAATCTCATACAACACTCAAGGACAAAGTGTATAGAAATAAGACATCATTTATTTCATTAGAGATCACATATAGAAAGGTGATTGTAAGCTAGAGTTTGTTGATACAAACTCACAACTAGCTAATGTTCTCACAAAACCTTTGCCTAGAGATAGGTTTTATTATCTAAGAAATGAACTAGGCATTTTAAGAGAACCTAGTCATAAATAAAGAAAATTATTAATGTGATGATTGATGCTATGAATATTGTTGAGTGTTAAATTACTTAACTAACACTTTTTCTTAACATATTCACAAAACTTTGCAGAGTGTAATCAATTACCTTGCGAGTTAATCGATTACACAAACATTTTTACTGAAAACCAAAATTTGAAAGTCTTTGTTTTAATCGATTACATCTTGAATTAATCAATTATAGCGTTTTATATGAAAACACCATGTTTAGTGTCCTTACTTTAATAGATCACATGCAACAATAATCGGTTATAACTTGTATTATGTGTCTATTGTAATTTTATGTGTCACTACTTTAATTGATTACATGCAATAACAATCGATTACAATGTGTATTGTTGCATATAATTCAATTTGTATGTGTTTATATAAATTGATTATAACAAATCTTAATCGATTACATAATTGATTTGTATGTTTTCCATTCTCATTATTCTAATCAATTACACTTAGAGTTAATTGATTACACAGTTTTATAGAAATATTTAGATACCTAATATGAACATATAAAACAAATTAATCAATTACATTGGTTTGTAATCGATTACACTACTACATTCATAGCATGTCTCTCTATTTTAATCGATTACACTGTGTTATTTTGGTTGAAACATCAATTTTTGGGAAAATGTAATTGATTACATTGGTTTTGATCGATTACATTACGCCTAAACGTTCAAAAACTCTTCAAATTCTACATTTCAAACGTTCAATCTTTCTCTTCCACTTTTTAAATAGACTATAGAACTCATTTATTCTCACTCACAAACCTAATAACCTTTTGTATTCTCAAAAACCCTCTAAAACTTTTCTTTCTCTCTTGCTCAAGCCTCCATCAATGGTTGACCAAAGACCCAAAAGGATCACAATTGTGCCCAAGAAGAAGATTCCTCCATCTCCAAAGCCTAAAGCTAACCCTAAAGCTAGAACTAGTAAAGGCAAGTGACTAGCTTCTCCTCAACGTCAATCGTATCCTGAACCATATCAAAACCCTTGGTTCATAGATGAAAATAGGAAGCGTTCCTATTTTGAGAATTACGCCAACAAGGATTTGGTCACTCCTAATGTTCTAAACATCACCTAGTTGAAGGACCAACACTTCTAGTTTCCTAAAACTTTGGAGGCATAGGGGTTATGAAAATTTGTTCAACTTGAAGGTAAGTTTTACCCTAAATTGATTAAAGTATTGTATACTTATGCTTATGTAAATGAGAATGTGGTGTTATGCTCAAATGTGAAAGGGGTTTACAATGAGCTTTACGAGTATGTATTCATGGTTGTTGGTGGTTTGAGACTTGGAGGAATAAGACCCATTCTACAGGGCCTCGTAAGGGAAAATATCAAATATGTTAAATTCCTCACTTACAAGAGTTACATGAGGAATCTTGAAGAGAGATTAAGAAACAAAAGGTCTTATGGCATAAGGGCATTAACTTGGGAGAATAGTCTATTACATTATGTAATAGTATGGATTCTAGTAGCTAAAGGGAGCAATCATGCTCAATTGACTAATGAGGATCTCATGATGATGACTGTAATGAAGAAAAATATCCAGGTGGATTGGATATTTGTTATTATAGAGATACTTCTCAAGACTAAGAGGCTAATTGACTACAAATGTCCTTATGCTCTATTTATCTCTAGAGTTTTAAACTTTTTTGGTGTAGATACCAACAGTGAGTTGTCTAACTTTATTAGGGAGGCATATAAGGTATAAACAAAAGTCTTAAGGAAGATGTGCCTGGTTGAAACACTAGAGAGCTTGAATGTGAGAGAAGAAGATGAAATAGGTTCATGAAAAAGGACCAAGTGATTAGCAAGCTCAAGTTGGAGCTACTAAAGAACTACAAGCAAAGCCTCTATCTCCCTTTGAGTGGATGATCTTAGCCAAAATTGAAGAAATTGCTCAAATTTAAAGGTAAGATTATAGGGAACTCAAATGATGCTTTGAGAACATTTTTGCAAGGTTGAATGCCATGAACATCCCATCTGTGGATGATGCAAATGATGAAGAATGATTCTTTACTTAATTAGCTTTTTCTTGTTATTTTGAATTTTTTAGATGTATTGTGCTTTGTTTTCTTAGTTTGATGTGTTTGCAAACTCTATTATTGTTGGTTGTAATTTTGTTATCTCAGATGTTGTTTGCAACTTTTGAAAAATTGTATCAGCCAACTTGATTAAATTCATATTCAATATTAGGTTTCTTTGTGTTACTTTTTTTGTTTACTTTTTGACTTTAAAATGTCAAAAGGGGAAGTATTATAGGAAATAGGGGGAGAAGTGAACTTGAAAAAGAAAAAGACTAAGAGAGAATTGTAATTTTCTTTTAAATTCTGGCAATGTTCTAAACAATCAATGTTTTTAATTTGTTAATTAACTTTGATATGATATTCATGTATACTAAGCAAAGTTTTTAAAGTTTTTTGTATTGTTTTCTAAGTGTAACATGAACAACACACAACCTCAATTCAAATGCAAATGCTCTATCAAAGCTATATCAAGTTCTGATTAAAAGAGTAAATGATTTAGCATTCTAAAACAAAAAAGGAAGAGATTGTTGAAGATCAAGGCTTTCAAAACTCAAATGTTGGTTTATTTTTTTATGTAAACTATGTAAAGATATGACATTATATTGTTTGTTTAGTAAAATTGGTTTGTGTGTGCATATAGTATAGCTCTTAAATGGTTCAAATTTTGTTAATTACAAATCTAATAAAGTCATTTAATTGTTTTAACCTATTACAGAAGTGTGCAATTGATTACAAGAGTTAAAAAGAACTTGGAATCAACAATTCGAGCTTATATAATCTATTATAGTTTGATTTAATTGATTGCATGTTCCCAAAAAGCTGTATTTCATATTGCATTGATGCAACTAATTGCACAATGAGTAATTGATACATTATCAATCATGTTGTTTTACTAAAAGAAAAAAAAAGATTGATTTAATCTATTAAACAACTAATTACATAATTTAGAATTCATAACTAAATTATGTAATATGTTAAATCAGTTTTGAAATCAAAAAATTCTTTATAAAAAGATTTTTCTCTCAAACTAAAAAAAATGAAAATTCAATTTTTAAATACAAAAAAACTCTTTCATATCAAAGTTTACTTTCAAATTTAGAAACAATCTTTTTTCTTTCAAAAATAGCAATCAAAGTGAAAGAAAGGTTCCTTAAATTAAAGGATTTGTCAAAGAATATAGTGAAGAATCATCTAAGTGAATAAGATCTAATTCAATTTGGATATTTTGCACTTCTAAGATGTATTATAATCCATAAACTTTCTTTTTATATTGTTTTAATCTTAGAGGGATTCTAAGATTGGAAAAAATAAGAAGTGATGTGCTTCTTGTAAATTTTCTTGTAGGTTTCAAGAAAATTGTATATATATATTGTGTGTGCATAGTGCTATCTATTACAAATTGCTATGATGCAAAAAGAGTTTGACTAGGATTGTCAAACTAACACTAGATGTAGACTTGGGTTTTTGCTAAACCAGTATAAACTTTTGTGTTCATCTTTCTATCTCTCTTAAACTGTTATTGGTTCATCAATCAAAAAACTTATTAATATCAGTTTTTTTTCTGTGAAAAGGGATAAATAAACATTATTGGAAAGGGTCTTTTGCTATGTTAACAGTTTAAATCCTTGAAAGTTTTTGTTTTTGAAAAAGAGGAAAAATCTATTCACCCTTCTCTAGATTTCTTTATCATATTCTACATATACTACTCTCTAGGACTCTATGAGCTTACGAACATTCCTTAAATAATATACTATAATCAACCCATATATTCTCCAATCTTATTTCATCTCACCATGTAGTAATCAATAACTACCCCCATTTGTCCATCATGATTGAGCCACAAATGATTAGTACCAACATGACGACTTTTACATGGCATTCAGTCTATCTTTATGGACAATCTCACCAGTAACAAGTCATCGTGCCTCACACATAGGTCTTATGGCCTCAAGCTCTTAGGCTTTCCCATCACAATCTAGGTTTAAGACTCTAGGCTCTATGACCTTTCACTGCACTATAGCATGAACGAGACTCGTACACCACATCTTCATTTTGCATAGAATGTCCATCCATCAACGATGTCATATTTGTCCAATATGTAAGCATACAACATGTATCTAGTCTCGTTTTATAAAGACAACCAACATTATCCTGTCTAACGAGATTCTCACATATCATTCAATAAATAACACAACACTTGTAAGGAGTGTCACACGTAATGATGCTCTTAAAATATTAGGAAGATAATTTTAATCATATCGTATTAGAATTAATTACATCTCATATTTATATCAGATTCGTGCCTTAGTTAAATGTAATGACGTTTAATGATTTAACTAATTTAAATTGTTATTTAATTTATATGTGATATTCTTGTTTAACAATTAATTTGTTCGCTCCGCACGACTTCTCAAATTTTATAAACTATGTTTTTTAATCTTGTTGCCAATCTTCATTTAATCGCTTTTTCATTATAATTTCTATTTACCATTATGTTTTAAGTATTTAAGTTGTCTATTCAATACTAATCATTCCATCATAACTAATTACACTTAATTAATTATTTTAATTTTAAGTTACCAATTTAAAACCTTGATGTTGTGATTATTATTAAATTTTCGTATAAACATGTATAAGCTTTGAAAACACACTTATAACTAAATCGTTCGGTATCGGAATATGATAAAATTTTATGGGAAAGTCCCTAATACATAAAAGGACTAAAATTAATCATTATCCACTACCTTTACACATTATCCACTAGTTGTACCAAGTTACATTGTCCATTCTTGTACCATTTATTTCTAAATTAACATAAGACTTTTTCAGTAGCTAAACCATTTCATTTCATCAAAAAGTAATACTAATTCTACCACAGTTACTCTTACAACCAAGTCATAATAATTATATTTCAAACAGAATTTTAACACTTCACCATAACACATATGACATCAAATTCACTTCATCCAGCGTTCTAAATTCATCCACACAACTTGACTTAATTTTACATGACTATGACCATTAGCAAATCATAAAACTAAAAGAAACTCAACCCATATTTTTAAATCCTGTCACTAGTACATACAGTAAATTCAAGGTTCAAATTTGTCTATTTACTCATTCAAATGCGATTTTCAAGGGTCTTTTTCCATACTATAATATATTACCATTATTATTCTTTAGCAATTATAAATCATTTTTATCAGTAAATTAAGTCCAAAACTCAATTAATAAAATTATTGGTGAATTATTTCAGTAATCTCGCTAAAACTCAACCCATTCTAAAACTCACATATAACTTTCCAATTTTCATTCCAAACATCATAAACTTTCACTCAACCATTACCACCATATAATACCATCATTGTTTAACATTTATATTTCATTTATAACATTAAAACATGTCCAGATTTAACTAATTAAAATTTTGGAGAAATCTACTACAGATTCCCACTGATATTTACAAATGTCATGAAAACACACTTATAACTTTTCAATCCTTGCTCCAAACACCTTAATTCTTTCTCTAACCATTAGTATTATAGGTTAGTGTCTAATTTAATCATAAACATGCAATTTTCTCCATTATTTAAATCCCAAACAACAGCTACGTTTTCAGACCAGTATAGTTTTGACTTAAAACAGGAACCTTGTAGTTTCTACTTAACCAATTTTTTTAGCATACAATGTCTATTTAGCTTCTAATTACCAGTTATCTTATTACAAATTATTATCGTAAAAAAACTTCGAAACATAGTAGTTCCAACATTCAGTTTTAGTTATTTTTTTAAAAACAAGTTTCCTCCATAAACCATACTCTGTTTTTCCTGCATTCAAAATAGTTCCAGCCATGAAGTTTTCTAGCAACAACACCATTTTTTAAACTTCTAAAACACAATATGATATGTTAGAAATGTAACCAACCAATAGGATATCCAACCCAAAGTATGAAACAAGAGATATAAGTGCAGTTTCTACACTTGAAAGAGAGCCAAAAACCAGCACTTTAGTTAGTACGAAAATAACATATTTGACTCAACCCAAGCATTATAACAACCCACACATAACACAACATATGAGAGTATTTTTCTCACATTTAGCAGCCAAGAAAATGATAGTATAGAGGAAGAAACCTCCTCCATACCTTGGCTTGTTATGTTTGAAATGTGTAGTGGCAAATGGGATAAGAAGCTTTTCTCTACAGCTCCAACTGGTCTATCCAACCACTATATAGTTGAGGGAGGCTGGAATAGTGGAAGGGAACCAAGAGAGGGAGTAGATGGCCTTGGGAGAGGGAAGAAAACAATGAAACAGTGGGTGCTGAGTGAGGAAATGGTGTGAAACTACATGTGCTGAGGGGGTCCTAGTTTCTTTATATAAGGGTGGGATCTAGGTTAGTTGACCTCCATGCTTCTGAGTTTGACCACTTATTAAATCTTCAATTAATCTTTTAATTAGGATTAGACTTAATTACATGAAGTTAATTAATCTATATAGCTTCATGTCACTTACATTCAATTTCTAATACACTCTAATTAAATTAAATTTTGTTCAAATTAATTTAATTTAATTTTTAAGAGACAAAATAATTATCATTTTGTCATTAATAGTTGACTAAACTTAACATTAGTGATCTAAATTTAATTAATTCTTCTTAATCAAATTTAATTTTTCTATTCTAATTTTACTTGTCTCAAAATTAATAATTTTACTAAACTACCTTTATTTATTTAATTTTCATACGTGTTTTTTTATGTAATTAATTATTTATTAAATGTTTCAAAAAGAATTTTAACTAGTGAGAATTTTTACTTTGAATTTTTTAGTGTTACAGAATTTACTCTTAGTATATTATAAAATATTGATTAGAATTAACGTGAATTTGTTAGTATTAATATTTTTAAATAAATTAATATTTTTATTA
>JAMLFT010003369.1:0-22262 GCA_026544285.1 Pachyrhizus erosus | reverse complement strand
TAAATGAATAAATAAAATATTTAGCTTTGTGAAAGATAAAATTAATATAGAAACTTCTATGATTATAGCCACAAATGAAACTTTAAAGTCTCATAATAAGAAGGAGACAAGAAAGTTCAAAGAACTTTTATGAGAAAAAAACTAAAATACCCTTAGATCTAATTGTATTCATCATTAAATCATAATTTCTTCCAAAGAGACCCTATCAAAAGGTCCTAAAAACTCTATAGCTAGGATAATTGGGCATTCAACTTAAAAGAATAAGGGTTTATTAAAGAGATATTAAATTCTAAGGTTGATCGGTAACTGTAATTTTCTGACATAAAATTTCCGTAAGTAAATTGATGGTAAAAGAAGCGTTCAACGAACACTCTTTGGTGTAAATGAAATTGATAGGACACCATACATTATAAATAAAAAAATTTATTACTATCTCAATTCAAGAAATGAAAAGATCGATAAGTCTTCATAAACAAAAGAGATTCCCTTTTGGCTAGAGACAGACTTAGTAATGACCAAGTAAAAAAACTAATAATCTTCATATTAGAAGATTCTAGGGATCTAGTACCTAGGAGACTTGATCGATAGAAGTAAAGGTGGATAAATAGAACGAGAGTGAAATTAAAAAATGGATAAAATGCAATGGGTTGATTACAAAAGGTACCTGAGGAATGTATGCAGGCTGTGGAAGTCCTTGGGGGTGTTTAGGCACCAAGTTTGTGAACTGTCCAGATTAAGGAGTCACAAAGTCAGTTTAGTAACCCCGACAAAACAAAGCATTACTAAAGTCAGTAGAGAGTATCTAAGCCATGTACCAGCTTGAGATATGTACTCCTGACTGTCAACCAAAAATATTGCAACTTATGGACTTAATATTACAATTCGCATAAGTCCTCTAGTGGTAGTGGTAAAGAGGCAGCGAGGGATCCATAAATACGTTAGTAATTTATTAAATAGAACACGAAGCGATGAGATTGAAGATATACATTTTCAGGTACGCCTGTATTATATGACTATTTAAGAATTAAAGATTCACTCCTACACTAACCCTTTCTGGAAAAGATGTCTGAAGAATTCCACCCGTTGTTTCACATGTCTATAACTCCCTTGTGCGGACAATGGACAAGGGATTCATTATATCAACTAGATACCTACACTTGATACGTTTGTTTCACTTTCTTTCTTGCAGCACCGTTTTCTCCCACTTCTTATGGACAGACTGTGCTAACTTAGGTGGAACCACCACGAGTGTCTGAGTCACCTCCCGGTTTCCCATCACATCCTAGGAGTAGACATCCAAACAAATCTTCCTCAAGCCATACTAGGCATAGGGTGGTCAGATCTGCTCCCAGAGTTGATTCCTCTAAGGAAGAGGATCTCTCCGAAGATCTGGGAGACGAAGTTTAAATTTTCTCTTTGTAATAATAATGAAATGCTTATGTAGACTTATGTCTAGATAATAAAGATAGACTTATATGTATGTTTATTTTAGTAATGTAAATGAGGTCGTTATAGATGTCATTGATGAATACATGATCCTAGTTGTGCAGCTTTACTTTGTCAGATTATTCACTTTTTTTCAAACTTTGATGCCTCAAATACATAAATAAATAACTAAATAAAACATCTATAAATAAATACTTTTAAACATCTATAATATAGAATTTAAGATAAATAAATAAATAGATTTTAAATACCTTAAATATTATAATTAATGTTAGCATAAATGAGTCCTTAAATAACGTTGGTTTACATCCAAACTTTCTATGATATACTTGTTGTATGCTTTCATCGAATTCTCGCATGCATTCTAACTTTCTTATATTGAATTCTCCCAAGCATTGACATTTACTTCCCTTGAATTTTTTCATGTAGTGCCACTTGGAATTATGGATTTGTCCCAAGCATTTAGCATATTCACTTCCTTAAAAATATGTGCCAAATTCCATCCATATCATTGCAAAAATTGAAAAACAAAAACTTAGATGAATTTAGACTAGAATTGACAAATTATTGATCAATAATCAAAACAAAAATGTGTTTTTATTGGATCACACTTAAATTAAAACACAATTTCAATGTATAAACATCTCACCATTAATGTGTTTCAATTTTAGTGTTCAACAAAGAAAAAAAATAACAAAATGAAAAAAAAAAACAAGTGAACTTACCTCCATTAGTCTTTGTCTCCAATGAGATCTCAAGCAACTTAGGAGGTTGGTTGTACAACAATGTGAGGAAGATACCAAGAGAGGAAGAAAGGATGACAAATAGAAAGCAAGAAAGGAAAAAGCTTACTGGAAGATAGAATTTTGGATGAACTTATAATGGGGAAGAGTTAAGATGAAGATATTTCTAATGGGTAAGGATGGAGGTGGGGTAGAAGGAAAGGCTTAGGGTTATAATGGTAACTTCATGATTTTTGTAAAACTTGAAGGGTGCCATTAGTAAACAACAAGGTGCTAATAATAATGGTTGTTAATTTTTCTAAAGGTCACTAGGCTCAAAACTTAATTTCTCGACTTCAACCCAATTGATTTCCTAGTTGAGAACTGTATTGGCTCTGCATAAGAAATTTTACAAAGGAGTAGTATGAGAAAAATATCAACTACCTACAAAGGAGTTTTATAGTGAGAAATTGTTGTCATTGCTTGCACCCTTGTCATGGAACTACATCTTTTGAGGTAAGCGAGGTAAGATTATCTCATTCATGAGTGTGACTATGGTCGAAAGTAGCATTACCACAAAAAAAAACCTTATAACATTGGCTAAACAACATTGGTTTTATGAAAATCGATGTCACATAAAACACAATGACAATTTTGAAATTTTCTACAAAAATTTGACATTATTTATTCAATGAACCGATATTGGTTTGCTTTTTAACATTGGTTAATTAAATAATTGATGTCAAATATTGACTAACAACATCGATTTTTTCTATAACCAATGTTGTATGAGGCGTTATAGGTTCAATTTCACTCTTGCGCCCTCACTTTCACTCTTGCCCTTCATCTTCTTCTTCTCAATGAAGACTTTCCCAGCATTGTCGTGTCTTTATGAACCTTCATTTCTTTGTGTCTCTCATTCTTGCATCATTATTTCACTTTTTCCCTTCATCTTCTTCTCTATAAGCGTGCCCTCCATTTTTTTCTTCTGTACAAAGCTATGTGAGCCTTCATTGAGGTGCAATGTCAGTGTGATTTTTGGCCTCCATTGTTGATACTTGGGGTAAGAATCTAACCTGTTGTTTTTGTTATTTTGTTGACATAATTTAGAATGTTTTGAACCTCCATTCACATAGCCATTTTTGTCTATTGTTAACACCATTTGAGAACGTCCATTGTCAATTGATAATGTTGATGTGGGAAGCCTTTATTATTGTGCTATGTTTTGCCACCACGAACTAGGTTTGAATCTTTGTAGACATTGTTTCTAGCTTTAAATATTAATGTGATTGAATGGTTATCACGATTTTCACTAGCTTTTCTTAGTATTTGGTTGAATGATTATACTAAATTTGACTATTTGTATTTTATTAAATGATTTTATTTGTGTGTGAATGCTAGTTTTAGTTACCCATACTGAGTTTGATTGAATAATACTAGTTTGTATTTGTTCTAGTATGTTTATAACCTTTTGTTTTGTTTCTTGTAAAAACTTGAATTTTGGAGGAGGTAGCAGATTCAATCTACTTAACTAATCAACATTAGATGTTGTTTCAAATAGAGGGTTGAATCCACGTTGGTTATAAGGACCAAAATACTAGTGAAAGGACCAATGAAAAATGTGGAGAGGTAATAGATGTCATATGTGGTGTTTCTATAACTAGCAAATCACCCAAGACCTTGCCACTTTGAGACTACACTACTAAAGCCAATAGAAGGCAACCAAAAATAATACTAGGACCAAGACTTACCCTACTCAAGGATTTCATCTTTGTCCTTAAATAACATTGAAATGTACTTTTTCAATCTCCCAAAATTCTTAATGTCCAAATTAATTCATATCTAACCCAAAAAATTACATCAAATAAACTAATGGGCTACAAAAACAAAACCAAAACCCAATTTCAACAAACACACATCATTATCCTCAAAGAATGTAACATAACACTTTTAAACTGGTGAAAAAAGATAGAAAAAGAAAGATCCATTAAACCATAAGCCACTTTGGGGGTCTCATTTTTCAAGATGAGTGACTCACATGGTATTAGAAAAATAACATACGAAAGTGACATGATACACTGTCACTACATCTGACATTGCCATTATGTCATTGTATATCTAATATAACTTGTAATGTAAGATCCTTCAAATAAGGGATGATTTCATTTATCCGATAACACTGGTTGGTACTACTTGGTGTTATGTTATGCATACACTGACAATTTGGAGGTAGATATGTCTCATTCTAATATTTATATGCTTGTTGCAATTACAATAATGGTTTTTAACTTATTTGTGTGATTAATGAATGTTATTTTAAATGAATGTTATACATTATGAGTGAAGCTTAGTTTCTTCTTTGATGTTCAATACAATGATTAATATGGATAATTTGTATTAATTGTGTGCAATTAATCTTGAATTTTCTGTTTGGACAATTTGGGATAATAATTTTTTTATACTTGTGACGCATGTAGTGGTTGAATCTCTTTTGTTAAATTTGATGAAATTTTGGTTTACAACATTTTGTTTTGTTCTCTAAGTGCATACTTGATTGTGGTGGAATAGATGTGACCTCTTTCATGTTATGTACTTGGAGATCAAGGGAAAATGCTGCCAAATTTTTTTTATCAAATTTAAGAAAAAGAAGCTCAACCTCTACGTATTAATCAAGTATAAAAAATGTCTTCTTGAATATGGTAGGGCTACACCTACTATTAAAAAAGTGAGATTTCCATGCATGATATACCTTTTTCAGTTTCATGTAAGAGAAAGGATGGGTCAAAGTTAGATGAAAACAATTCACATCACTGAGGAGTATGAGAATAGGGTTGAGCAATTTTTGGAATTTGCCCAACAAAATTGGTGGCAAATATTATTATCCTTGTGTTAATTGTATGAATGAGAAACGACATGTAGTAGATGACATAAGGACTCATCTTCTATGTGATAGGATTCTTCAAAATTATACAAGATGAATATGGCTTGGTGAATTGACAAATATCCTAACAATGTTAGAAACTTAGCATGTTGATGTAGAAATGAGTGATTGATTAGAGGACATGATCCACGATGTTGGATAAAAGGTTTTTTTAGCAAGAACATGAACCTTTGTATGATACGTTCGAAAATGATTCAAAGAAGCCTTTGTATCCTAGATGCACTAAGATCACAAGATTATCAATAGTGTTAAGTTTGTTCATTTAAAGCCAAGATATGGGTGGATTGATACAAGTTTCAATGAATTGCTTGAGGTGTTAAAGACAATGCTTCCAAAAAATATCATTTTTCCAAAAAGTAACTACAAGGCAAAGAAAACATTGTGTCTCGTGGGTATGGAGTACAAGAAAATACATGCATGCCCTAATTATTACATTTGTACATAAATGAGCTTCAACACATGAAAAATTCCCCAAGTATGGGGTATCACAATACAAAGTGAATGATGGTGTTTGAGAGACTAATGAAAGTACAAAGAAAAACCCTTCAACAAAGGTGTGTTGGTATCTTGCAATAATTCCAAGGTTTAAAAGATTGTTTGCTAAAGTAGATGACACAAAAAACCTTAAATGACATGCTAAAGGTAAAAAAATGTGATGGATTGCTTCAACTTCCAGTTGATTGCTATTGATGGAATGAATCCTTTTAGTAACTTAAGCACTAACCACAATTCATGCCCTATTTTGCTTGTAATTTACAACTAGCCTCCTTGGTTGTGCATGAAGTCAAAATACATTATGTTGCATACTATAATTTTGGGTCCTAGATAGTTAGGAAATTAGATTAATGTTTATCTAAGTCCTTTGATTCGAAACTTGAGAAAGCTGTTGGAGGAATGGGTTGATATGTTTGGTGGGAATCGCACAAAGACTTTCAATTTGCATGCAATAGTATTTCTACCTTTAATGACTTTCCAACATATTAGAATTTGAGTGTGTATAGTGTTAAAAGGCATCACACATGTTCTATCTGTGAAAGTTCACATAAGTTATGTGCAAGTAAAGCATGAAAGAAAGACAATTTACACTAGGCGTAAAAAAGTTCTCAAACCTTATTACTCATATCAATGATTGAAAAAAACTTTAAATGACATACTAAAGGAAGAAATTGCATTGATACCATTTATTGGAAAGTAGGTTTATGAACGAGTAGAGGACATTTGTACTATCTTTGGGAAGATCCAAAAGAATGATGCAAGTGAGAAAAACATAAGGAAGAAGAGGTTGATATTCTTTTATCTTCCAAACTAATTCAATATAGATGTTAGACATTGTATAGATGTTATGCATGTTGAGAAAAATGTGTGTGCTAGTTTAATTGGCACACTTTTTAACATTAAAGGCAGGAGAAAGATTGGTCTAAATGCTTGACAAGATTTGGTTGGTATGGGTATACGTGAGCATTTACATCTAAGGTTAAAAGGTGAATGAACATATTTGCTTCCTGCATGTCATACATTGTCCAAAAAAGAGAAGAAAAGTTTTTGTCATTGTTTGTGGAGTATGAAGGTGTCGTAGGGATACTCTTCAAATGTTGGGAGTCTTGTATCTATGAAGGATTTGAAATTAGTTAGCTTAAAGTTTCATGATTGTCATGTCTTTATACAATAATTTCTACAGTGGTGAAGATACATTTTGCCTAACAAAGTCAAGGTTTCTATAATTTGATTGTGCTTATTCTTCAATACTATATGTAGCAAAGTCATCGACCCTGTAAAGTTGGATGATTTGTAAAATGAGGTTGTTATTATCCTATGTCAGTTAGAGATGTATTTTCCACCTTTATTTTTTGACATAATGGTTAACTTAATTGTTCATCTTGTGAGGGAGATTAGATTGTGTGGACCTATTTATTTATGATAGATGCACCCAATTGAGCAATACATGAAGATTACAAAAGGGTATACCAAAAACTAGTATAGTCTTGAGGCATTTATTATGGAAAGGTACATAGTAAAAGAACCTATTCAGTTTGTTCAAGATACATGGAGAAGGGAAAACCTATTAAGGATCTTGTGTCTCGTTAGGAGAATAGAGTGGGAGGTAAGGAATCACGTGGTTTCATTGTTGTAACCATGAGACTTATGACACTCAATCAAGCACATTAATATATCTTGAATAATATTGATGAGTTTGTCCCATGAATAACTGAACACAAATTTTGTGAAGGCAAGTAACCCAAAAATGAACAAGGGTCATTGATTGAGCATAACAAGAGTTTCTTAAACTGGTTTAAAGTTACAATCTTTCATGATGTCAATGCTTCTAAAATGTTAAAGTGGTTAGCAAATGGGCCTAAGCTAAATGTTCCAACATAAAAGGGATATGATATAAATAAATAATCATTTTACATAAAGTCACAAGATGACAAAAGTATAGTTCAAAATAGTGAGGTTAGTCTTTAGGCTCAATCTTAACACTATTTTAGTGCAAAATATAACAACCTTATTGTGAAGTCCATACCTTACTTTAGTGTTATTGAAGAAATTTGGGAGCTTGATTGTGCTAAATTCAAAGTGCTTGTTTTTAAGTGTAAGTGGATTAATGGAACACTAGTGTGCAAACTAATGATATCAGATTCACTTTAATAAACCTTAATAAGGTTTCTTACAAGGATGAGCCTTTCATTATGACAAAACAAGCAAAACAAGTGTTTTATGTTCAATATCCATGTAATGTAAGGTGGTTAATATGTCTAAGGAGAACATTCCAACCTAACTACAATATATATAAGTAATGCTTATGTTATTGTATAATTTAGTCATTTTTTAACCTTTGTTTATATGTATTTACAATTTGTAAACTTTGTAAATTTGAAAACACATCCTAATTAATTGTTTTTGTGAATAAGGACAAGGCTACACCATCAGGTCTGCTTCCTCATGAGTCATCTACTCCCTCAAAGTGTTTGTCCAAGAGGAATAGACAATCTATAAGACTTAGAAAATTGATTATTAGATTATTTTTTAGGGAAAAACTACATGTTGATGTGGATCTTGCCATTGGGATAGCTTTAGATCTAAATGGAACAAGTTTCATGACTTATTTAGGGATTGTTACTCGGGGTAAGGTTTGCATATGGCATAAAGATTGGTACCATGTGCTAGAAATTTAGAAGAACAAGATTTTGGAAGATATTCTAGTATTTTCGCTAAACACTCTACAATATAGTAATTTAATGAATACACACCTTTATATTATTATCATTCATTAACTATTACACCTCAATTTCAAATGAAGGAACATTTTGATATTCTAAAAGCGTCCAAGACTAGGAGGAAGATTATTTCTGCTATTGGAACCACATGGAGGAAATTTAACACATGCCTTACAAGGAAATTTACAATTAAAAAATCAAGGATGACGATAAGGATGATGATACTCCTTGTTTTAAATATGACATTGACAAGGAGAAGTGGAAAGAATATAAAGAGAGTTGCAATAGTCCAGCTTTGCAAGTAAGTTATGGATATTAGTTTTTTAAAATGTTTATGTGTTTTCATTAATTATGTTCCTAAAATAGTATTTAATTTATCATAGCAAATAAAAAAGAATGGTCAAGCAATACAAAAACAAAACAATGTGTCATGTGTGATTTCTCATGGTGGTTATAAACTGGCTTGAGCAAAAACTAATGGAGGAGAAACTAAAGAAATGACAAGCTAAAGTAGCTGAATATAGGAGTGCGATGATTGTTTATCCTCCATCTCTCATTAAATGACATGTCAAGTGAAGGATGGCCTGTACAAAATGTTCTAGGTAGATAACATCTAAGGCAACACAACAAATTGCTAATAGGATTGTAAGTTAATTATCAATTTTATATGTAACTAAATACAATAGCAACACCTAATAACTTCTCTTCCTTATGTTGGTTGTAGGATTCTTTGGAAGAGCAATGCGCACATGATAACTTTGTACACCATGGATGTCAAAATATACTTACTATTGCCATTAAGAGACTTGAGCACCTTGTTCATGTCTGTATTGTTGGAGTTGGTGTGACCATCTGCCATTACTTTGGACCATCATCATGTTGCTCACAAACTTCTAGATCTGTTTGCCTAAAGTAGTTGTCTTAGTTGAAAGAGAGCTTTAGAGGGGAGTTTAAAGATAAGATAAAAAGATAATTGTTGTTGGAGTTGAGCTAGCGGATCTCTCAACAAGCATCTGAGCATATTAAGGCAGATGTAGCACTTTCCAGTGTTCGTGTAAGCACCAAGGGGGAGTTGTGTTAGTACTACTGCTAATCCCTTAGAGGAGGAGCTTGGCATTGATATTTCAAATTATCAGTGCGAGTTATATATGGATAACCAACCTCTATACTTAGTGACCTTTGGGAAAGTTTATGAGGAGGCATCAATTGTAGACCACATGCATTTAACAAAGGATTTGGTGAAGGTAGGGGTTGAAGAGGTTTGAGATGTTGTTGCTCGAGTCCCTTTACCCATTAAAGAGTAGTTAGTAGGGCAGGCCCTAAACATCTTCATTACATGGTCAAGACATCTAGTGAAACCTGTTTCATGCAAGGTAGTTTCTATAAATAACAAATGTTTATTAGTTGTGCAGGATAAATAGGGACTAAAGAAATCAGTCCAACCTATTGAAAAGTTGGTCCTTCATGATGATCCATTACTAAATTTGTCTATGGTTAGTTTGATCCTTTACAAGAAGCCTTTCTAGGTACCATAGGATGTGACTATGTTTAGGTTGTACAATGATAATTTTCCCCTATACATAAATCATAGTGATGTTGGTGAAATAGTGGATGTCAATCAATATCTTAGCATCCATGTTATATAGTTGTGGATAATGTAAGTAAATTTTACTCTTATAGGTCCATTAACTATTTAATTCAAATTGATTCATAATTTATATTTATTTGAACAAAAAATAGTTTTTTGAATGATAAAATTATGGCATTGTGACATTATTCTTTGTATGAATTCCTTGAGCCTTAATGCATATAGAAATAAGGAAATATATGAAATGAGTCTAAAAATCACATCCAAAGATAAATCCAACAATCACAAAGAAAAGTCTACTTAGGAGCTTATTTAAAAGAGTAAGTAAATTTTAATTAATAAAATTGTAACAACCTAATTTCTTAGTGATATATTTTATAATTTTTTCATCAGTTATTAATTAAAATAGAAGGTTGGAGATTAACTTGTTTTCATTGCATGGAAGTTAATGTACAACAGTACATACCAAAATACTTATCAGTAATACATTATAAACACTAAAAATTAAAAGCTTCTACTTTGTTTTCTTCATTCTGATTTCTTAGAAGGGTTTTCTTCCTCAGAGGAATCTTCTCTCATGGATGGTCTAGTGCTAGTGAGAGTGGAGGTGAAGGGTTGGTTAGGATTATTTTGTCACCTCTGCTGGGGGTGTGATGGACATCTAGAAGGGGAGTTTGAGAATTTGGGAGGTGTAAATTGGGTTAATATTATGGAAAGGTCTATTTGGCTGGGTGTAGTTGTGGAGAATGCATCACTAGAAAAGAAAGTGAATCTGAGTATAAGTATCCAGTTGGTACAAGGGGTCTCTAGTCCGACATCCGCATAGGGACATTATGGATAGGTGAAATACGAGATGAAATTCGTCAATCATCTTTTCCTAAAAAATGTAGGATTTGTAGGAGCAAGTCACCTATTCTTCATCAAACACATACAATGGCATACCTGTAATCGTTTACTATTAATTCAACGTCACATGTCCTATTAGTTTATTACTAGCGTATTAGGGCCCTTCATTGCTTCTCACTACTAACTCCTAAAGACTTATGTGAACGTATTATTCAATATGTAATTTTACAATTTAGGTGACAATCAGGAGTACATATTCTAATATGGTACAAGACTTAGATATTCTCCACCAATCTTGGTAATGCTCTACAACGTCATGGTTGCCAAGCTAGTTTAGTGTAACCCTCTTTTCTAAAGCGGCTTACAAACTTGGCGCCTTTACACCACAAGGACTTCCACAGCCTGCATACATTCCTCAACCCATTATATTCCTTCAAATCTTGTGTCTCACACGAATTAGGATTTACGACTATCTTCTACCTTCCTTCAATCAAGTCTTAAGGTATAAGATCCAAATCACATCTACTAATGTGAAATCCCGTCTTATATCAATCATCCATTCTGAATAACATCAGTTGGCCAATTTAATTCATCATCTTGGCTCTTTCTAGCCAAATATTCATTCTACAGGAGGGATCATTATGTCACGAAAACTTATCGAACTTCTCATAATTCCTTGTCTACTATGCTAGGGTTTATCCATTGGTTGTTATTATTTATCAATAAAATAATCTTAAATAAATTAAGATATATTATCAATCACAACTCATTCAACAACAAAAGAAGTCATAAGAACAATATTTGTAATTATTCAGTCTAGTTAAAATTGTTAAGTTTTATATGAAGGGGTAATTTCACTTGTTCTTTTAAATTTATTTATCCTAACATGCATAATTAGTAGTTATTACTTAATTAAGATGAAATGAGATATTAAGATTTTAGTTTAAAAGTAGTTTGACCATTTTCTAATAAAAAGGATATTTTGGTAATTAAAAGGGTATTTTAGTCATTTTATCCTTTTTAGAATTTTATGTTCGATTCAACATATTTACTTAAATAGTTTCCTATAAGTATACATTCCATTGAATCAAGAAAATTGCTCAAGACTTTTAAGATTTTTAGAAAAATGAACTTAAGGGTATTTTAGTAATTTTCATTAAACATCTATTTTTAAGTAAAATTCTATCTCATTTGATTCATTAAAACTATTGGTGAACTTGGTGCTAGTGTAAAATAGTCTTTCTATCAAATTCTTTAGATTAAAACAGCAAAACAACATAAGTGTTAAAATTTTAACCTAGGGGCAATTTGGTTATTTTCATAAAAACTAATTTTAGTGGATTTTTATTAAATTTCTAACTTTGGGAATGATATAAATCTATTTAATTCAAATGTAGAATACCCTGCCTACCTTCTCCCTAAATTAGAATAACAATAACAGTAAGAATTTCAAATTTATAAACTATGGATATTTTGGTCTTTTTCATAAAATTTTATTTTTTGTAAATTTCTCTACTTCTAGATGCTATTTATGCTGACAAATTAACCACTAATGGTGTAACATAGCTTTACCATGAGTTCATTTATTTGAAATAACATAAAAATAGAAAAATGTTTGAATTTTAGACCTATGGGTAATTTAGTAATTTTGCATCCAAGGACAAAATGGTCATTTTTCACTTTCTTCTTCTTCCTCCTCAGAATAGAGCCTGGTTTTGGCTCAAATTAAATTTTAAACTTGCTAAAATATTCCCTTTTACTCTTTTAAGTTTATTTTATAAAATTTGACTCTCCTAATGGCTGAAAATCATCAATTTATACATCAATTCACTATAATTGTATAAATTTTGAAATTTTAGAACAAGAACATGAACACGAATTCTGTTCTGGTTTGATTTTGAATTCTCTTTAGAATTCTGGGAAATTCTCTATCTAGAATCTTTCAAAAGTTGATTTCAAAACCTATCCAACATATAATTTTATCAAGTACAACTTAATTTGACAAAATCAATTTACTTTGAATTCGAAATTTTAAAGTTTCAAGTTCAAATTGTTTTTCATCAATTTGACCATCTTAGGATGTTAAACTTTCAAAAATCCAAATTCAAACAACCTAGAACAATTATAGCAATCAAAATTGAAGAAAAAGTAATTTCTCCTACCTTAATTTAGAATTTTCTAACAAAGAATTGCAGATTTTAGCGAAGCTCAAGCATGCTTCCAATTTCGCAACTCCTTCACTGTTTCTTCAAATTTCTTTGACAGAATTGTTGTGGGAATGATTTTGAAACTATTTGATTTAAATGAAACAAAGAGGATGAGGATACAAGGATAATTGAGAAGGAGAAGGTTGTTGTGTTTAATGTTTTGAAGCTCAATTTGAAGGTGCTTATGTAGCCACCTCACCGTCCCATTTTACTATATTTTAATCCCAAGATCTATATGTAGCTCTGCTGAGTAGGATGAGCTTGATTGGGCAGCTAGAGGTAGGTAAAGGCGTGAGGTTGAAGACGAGCTTCCATGATAGTGCGAAGGTGAAAGCGAAAAGGAATATCTACATTTTATTTTGTTAAGCTACCAGTGATTGGCCTAGCAGTCTAACTGGCAACTTTCTTTCTCTCTTCCTAAAACGTGCCTAAAGGGGTTGGGTTCTAGTCCCAGCCATCCCCTTTTATTTTTTTTTCCCGCTTTTTATTTTCTCCTTATCCTAGCATTTATATCTTTTGTATTAAATCTTTTATTATTATGCTACCCATAGTAGGTAGCTCAGCTAGCAAGAACGCCCCCCCCCCCTTCTATCCGTCCTGGGTTTGACTCCTTCTCACTACTTTTCTATTTCCTTTTCTTTTTCCTATTCTTTTTCTTTTTCTATTATTTTTTTGTTTTCATTTTTTAAAATTATTATTTTTACTTCTAAAATTTTTCTAAAATTCGTATAAAATTGTTTTGTATTTTTCTCTACTTGTTCCTATATTTTGTCTATCAAATAGAATTTTATAAATCTCATACATCTATTTATTTAATTTATTATATTTACATTTAATTATAAAATGCAAATTGTTATTATAAAAAAATCCAGATTATTATTTGAAATTTATTTTCCTAGTTTCTATTTCTTTTTTGTAGCTTATATTTAGTCAAATATATATATTTTTTCTTTTTAAATTACTTATTTATTCTTTAATTAGTTTTTAGTTTATGTTACTTACTCCTATTTTATAATTTCTGATTAAGTCATTTTATATTCTTATATAATTTCTTTTCTTAGTAATACTCTAACATTTGTTTCTTCTTAAGATTCAAATTTCTACAATACTTCATTACCAAAATCTATAAATTCTAAATAATATAAAATTAAAAATAGGATGTTACAAAAATCATTTGAATATTGAGTGCATTCTTACTATTAACTAATTTCTAATGCAACTAACATTGCCAACTATTGGTTATTTGTCCTAGGACAACAATGTTGTTTAGTTTTGTTCCCTATATAGGAAGCCCAATGAAAAAATCAAAGCCATAGTTATAGGGTAAGTTGTAACTTTGAATTCCATGATTGTATCATTATTATTCTAAAGCATGTGCCTTACAATATACCTCGATGTTTCTTTTAAGTAGTGCTTTGCAAGGTAACCACACAAGTAAATCCAAGAATATTAAATGATTCAATTAAAAGTAAGAAATTTAACAAATGCTTAAATATCCAAAATGTTATTTTATTAAATTTCTTATTGAATTTAATGTGATGTACAATGTGAAGTCATGAAGTGTGTCTATTATGTCATGCATTGGATGTGGACCATAATCGATCGGTTGTATAAGAATAACTGAGAAGCGATAGTGTACTTGTTTAAAAAGCATGGTTTCATTTATTTATAACTTTTAATATCCAATGTGGTTAACTTATATATGATTTGTATGATGTAGACATTTACGAATTCCCAATCATTGGAACCAAGGAGAATTGAAGAAATTCGCATTGAGTGGGCACGATTCTTTGAGTTAGAAATGAAGCATTGAATACATTAGAATAGCTTGTTCTTATATTTTATATGTAAACTTGTCATTTATATATTGAGTTTTATTGTTTGATTAGAGTTTGATACATTAGTATATTTTTATACTAACAATAAGTTAAATATCATTGAATATTGTATAAATTTCTAGGTTTGAATTTTGTTTTGATATTATAGGTTTGGTTCAATATAAAATAAAATGAACATTACAAAATTGCTCAATTCTATGTCAGTTGTGTATTAACTGATGTTATAAATTCACATTCACATTAATTGTGCATTAATCTATGTGGTCAGTGCATATTCTACATCGATTATTGACACAATTGATGTATAATCCAACGCTAAATATTTCAATTAAAGTATTATTCTACATAAGTTATAAGTTTAACCAATGTTGCAATATATATTTCAACATTAGTTTAAGAAACGATGTTGCAAACTGCTTACTTTCAACATTGGTCGTTACAACATTAGTTCATAATCAATGTTAAAACCCGAAACTAACTGATGTTGAAAGCTTTTTTTGCAGTAGTGTAGTGAGGTTGGCCTTAGACCTAATTGGTTGTGTATATATTTGTTTTATTCATGTTATGTTTTTATTTTAACTAGATAAGTTGTGAATATGTTGAAGAACTTTTATTGTTGTGATGATTTTATTACACAAGTGTTTGGTTGTGATTTTTTATGTGTGTGTTCTGCTTTCAAAAGCATGTTTATGAACTTAAATGGGGAGAATGTGAAAAGCTTGTTGAACTCTATTCTTAGGGGTGTTATTTGGTGTAGAATCTCTGTGTGGCTCTGAAATGAACCTGACAATATTCAATTCAAGAATTGTCCCATACCTACAATTTGAAAATCATGGCTAGAAATGTTTAGATGAGATAAATATTTTAACTTATCTTTAATTTAGTTAAAATTAAGATATATTTTCTATTATCTTTTCTTTAGGATTTATTTTATATTATCTAATTCCTTATAAATAAGAACCTATGTAGAGGAAAACAACAACTCATATTTTAACGAATGAAGTTTCTTCTCTTTTGTGAGAGTTTCTCTTTTGTTTTTGGATTAAAGAACTTATATAGTGTCGATTCTACTGGCAAGTCACGACTAGGGTGTTGCTTATTTGATAACTTTGGTTATGCCGACAAGTCGCAATTAAGGTCAAGTTCCTATTTCTTTCTTTTACCTATTTTTAAGATAATCCTTTTAATTCAAATTTGTATCATTTGGTATCAAAGCTTCAGCTCTTGAATTCAGCATGTTTTTTAGTGATGATGAGATGCCACCGTTGGAGGATCGTAGTGACATTGAAGTTGTTGAACATGTACATGGAGTTGCACTTGGTACAAGATGTGCTCATAGCATATAACCTAAGCAAGATGAAGATGTGGAACAACGTGAACATATTTTTCATACTAGGTGTCACAAAAATAACAAGGCATGTAACATGATTATCGATAGTGGAAGTTGTACCAATGTGACTAGCATCTTGTTTGTTGAGAAATTGAACTTGTCAACCAAAAAACATCCTGATCCATATAGACTTCAATGGTTGAATGATTGTGGAGATATAAGGGTGACTAAACAATTTTTTATTTCATTTTCCATTAACAAATACAAAGACAAGGTTCTTTGTGATGTTGCACCGATGCATGTTAGACATCTACTTCTAGGGCGTTCTTAGAAATTTGATAGAAAAGTCACACATGATGGGTATAAAAATAGGTATACCATTTTCATGAATGAGCTTACCATTGTATTAACACCTCTCAAACTTGATGATTCATATGTGAATCAAATTAGAATCGTAAGAGAGTGTAAGATAAGAGAAAATGAGATGAGAGAAAAGGAGTTAAGAGAAAACGAGATGAGAGAAAAGAAGATGAGAGAAAAGGAGATGAGAAAAAAGGATGTAAGAGAAAAGGAGTTGAGAGAAAAGGAGATGAAAAGAAAGAGAGTTTAGAGAAAAGGAGATGAAAGTAAAGGAGACGAAAGTAAAAGAGATTTAAGAAAAAGAGATGAGAGAAAGAGAGAGAAAAATAGAAGAAGAAAAAGAATTGAGAGAAAAAGAGAGAAAATAGAATAAGAAAAAGAATTGAGGGAGAAAGATATGAGAGAAAAAGAGATGAAAGAAAAAGAGTTGAGAGAAAAAGAGTTTAGAGAAAAAGATATGAGAGAAAAAGTGTTGAGAGAAAAAGAAGAATATAATGCTAACCCATTATTTCAATATGATGAATCTTTTTTTAAGAAAATCGAAGAAGTGACTTCAAAGAAGAAATATAGAGTCTTGTGCTCTTCTAACCCTTTGTTTTTAAGTGATGATTATCTTTTGAAGGAATTTGGTAGACCTTGCAAGATTTGAATCCTAGATTAGACACGTGAATGACCTATCAAAGTTGTAAAAGCTTGCAAGATGAGAAAGAAATAAATACAATTAAAGAGTAGTCTACAATCAAGAATGCAAATAAGACTAAACTTGATTCGATAACGAAACACTTTGAAGAGGAAGGGAATGGTATGAACCTAACAATACCAATTCAAGAACTCTCATACCTACAATTTGAAGATCATGACTATAAATATTTAGATGAGATATATATTTTAACGTATCTTTCATTTAGTTAAAATTAGGATTTGTTTTCTATTATCTTATTTTTAGGATTTATTTTATATTATCTATTTCCTTATAAATAGGAACCAATGTGGAGGAGAACAACAACTTAAATTTTAGAAAATTAAGTATTTTTTTTCTTTTGTGAGAGCTTTCCTTTTGTTCTTGAGTTAAAAAACTTTTATAATATTAATTTTACCAACAAGTCGTGGTTATGGTCACGCTTCTTTGATAACTATGGGTTTGTCGATAGGTCATAGTTAGGGTCAAGTTCCTATTACTATCTTTTACCTGTTTTCAAGACAATCCTTTTAATTCGAATTCGTATTAGGCTTATATTGATCACATGGATTGAAGTGTCCTTAAAAAGTTAGGTTGTTGAGGTTGTTATTATAGTTGAGAGTGTTAGTGTATGATTTCCTTTGGTGTGGTTATTCGTTAAGACTTTTAAGTTACATTCACAAAAGAGTTTTAAATGATACCACATGCATAAAAAACTAAGAGCATAGAACATACGACATTATATGTATACTTGAATGTGATTGTGTTTCACATACATGAATGTTAAGAGATAAATGTCATGTGTGTTTGTGTTTCTACCTTGCTCCATTTTCACACCACAAGCATATATAGGATGTATCTCACTTTGTTTTTTATTTTCTTGTGTATGTGTTGGTGGTAGGTGATGTCCTAAAAGACCAAGAGGGTGATGTTAGAGAATAAACATAGTCCTTCATTTATTATATTTTAAAATCTAAATTAGTAATTTTATTTCTTTAAGTTAATTAGGTTTTAATGACTTGTAAGGCCAAATGTGAGCTAACATCTTTTATTGACTACTGGAGTATTTAAGTTTGAATTATTTATGAATTACACGTGTGACATCTTTATTGTGTGATTATGAAATTTTTATTTTATAATTTTATTTTGCAACAAAAATTATATCATATTTAGACAATATTTTATTTAATAATTAGCTGACAGGAAAGGGTGTCACACCATCACATTTGAAACATTCATTGAGACACTATAAATAAGACTAATAAACTCAAGATACACACATTGTAATTATATCTTATTTTATCATTTCTTTCTTACATTAATTTGAGTGTTAAAGTCTTTAGAATGGAAGACCACCAAAAATTGTAAGTTCCATCAAGAATATTCCTTACCTTGAGTTGGTGTAAAACAATTTCTATTTGAAGTTTTTTTTAATAAATTACCCTAGTCATCCCGACTTATAATATACTCTCCTTTTATATATAAAAAAGGTGAATTGAATTAAAATTAAGAACACAAATCAATTTAATTAAACGATTACATATTGAGAAAAATTAATTATTTTTCTACGTCTTGTATCTTTTTTCCAAAATGAAGTAAATTATTTAGCTAATCATTAACAAAAACATTATTTTGGTCTTTGAAAGATTTGAAGTGAGTCGCATTAGTTTCTATAAGATGATGATGACCATTTTTAATTTTTTTACAACGTATATAGCCAAACGCTGCCAGATAATTCTACTAATCTTTGCCACATAAGCATAATAGCGTACGTGTGATTTCATTCCTCAAACTTACACTCACAAAAATTCAGAACAAAGTACAAATGCAATTTTTCATTGCCTTTATTCACAATTCTCTGATATAGCTTTGAGCATAGGGTTTTTCAATACTCTAAGATAGGCTTTGGGCTTAGGTTTTTTAACGCTTTTATTCACAATTGAGATAGGCTTTGAGCATGAATCACTTCTTTCAATGGCGTATCACTAAAACGCAGAATCAAGATGTTTGTAGATGTGGGTTATCAACATTGTTTTGATCCCTCTACTTTCAATAGTGTATCACAAAAATGTGAAATCAAGATAGTTGATGTCCACATATGTTGGTTTCCAACGACGTTTAATCCTTCTACTTTGCGCTTTAATCCCTCTATTCTCAATGGTATAAATGGCACTCTGATCCCTCATACAAGTGTATGCATAATCATGGGATAAAGAAAATTGGCATAGAAAGATGGAGGCTTTCATGCTTGCAGTTTTTACATACCCTTGTTAAGCGAGATTAGTGATCTTTATCCCCTTTCGAAATCAAATTGTTTTAAATTAAGTGACAATGTGTTTCTTTACCAATTTGATGGACGAATGAGGAAACATTGATGAAAATCCATTGTCAGAAGAACCAAAACCTTCTTCACAAGAAAGAATCGAAAAACAAAGTGAGAAATTTGAAATTAAACAAATGGAGACCACTACTATATAGTATAGTTGAAAAAGATTAAAAGAGAGGAGGATGCTACAAAAGCAAAGTTACCAAAGAAAGCTAGCACATCCCTCGTAGCACAAAAGCCCAATCTTAAAAACATCTCCTATAAGTAATTGGCGGCATATGAACAAATTATATTTTTTATATGTCACTTCTTTATTACTTTTGTTTTTAATTTATTATGTGGAAATTTATCATTTCAAATTCAAATCACTCCCTTTTTCCTCCTATGTTCATAGACATTATTTTGTTTATAATGATAGCAATCACAAATTGATGTACAAAATATGTAGATTAAAAAGACGTATGAAGATGTTTTCCAACAAAAGAGAAATTGTATCTATGTAGCACATGTTTTGGTCTCTTGGTTAGATTATCCTTCTCCTTCTAACATTATTTTATTCTCTCTAAAAAGATCTAAATTTTATTAGGTTTGAATTTAAACTTCCTTGTGTTTTCAAAGAAAAGATAAAATAAAATAAAGCATAATATTGTCTAGAAATGAGATGTCATAAGAACAATTTTTAAAATTAGGTTACTGAATTTGCAATGAATGTTGTATGCTTCAAAAAATTAGGACTTGAACCTTGTATAAAATTGGTTGCATAGGTATCAAAGAAATCAATCACTATATATCTCACAATTTAAGCTGCAAACCACACATCCTCTTGAATCTAATTAAACCTATATTTTTATAATTACATAAACATGTACAAGTATTACAACTAGTAATAAACACAAGCACACATACAAACCTGCACAAGTATTACAACCAGTAATAAACACACATGCACTCAAGTATTACAACTAGTAATAAACACACAAGCATGCATACATGTACATACACACTATATTTTTATTCTTTTCATTTTTCAAATTTATTTTCTAAACTGATTATAACATTAAAGACCTTTGGGTGTCCAACAGAAAAGTATATACAATAGATTTATAATTTTATATTCTTTAAAAATTTCTCTCTCTTTTTCACTTGAATTAAAAGTGAAATAAAAAGAAAAAAAATAAGAGAACAAAACTAAAAAAATAATAAAAGTAAAAGAATATAGAAAAATGTTATTTAGATTATAAAAATAAGAAAACAAGAAACAGAGAAATTTCTCTGTACTTATTTAGATATGTATAATAGTGGGTTTAAAAGAAATATATACTTAAAATTTTTTAAGTTAGGTATTAGTTTTTCTTAGTATAAATTTATTTATTATTTAAAAATGAATTAACTTTACAAAAGTAAAACAAGAAAAATTAAATGCAACAAATATTTCTTGCCGATTTCATGACCACTCATGCAGGAAATACTTTTATATGTGAAACCTTTTTTTTTCTATTATTTAAATAAATGGTGTAAATTTGATATTTGTATTCTATTTCAGTTTATTTTACATTTTCTTTTTCTTTATTAACACGTGATTTGTGAAATTTTTTTACCCCTTTTTTTTGACGCTTAAAGAGATTATTCACGTATACTACACAAGCATACTTTTTGATCTTTGTTTCATTTTATCTTCAATATGCATTGGTTAGACAATGCATGGCTTACACAGTCACCAGCTGGCCCAGGCGAAGACACAAAACTGAAAGAGCAATGTAAGCCACATTAACCAACATATTAATAAGCACATATGGTCCCACACACCACTGGAACACTTTATAGACTAGCTAAACCACAAAACTATGGTTGGTGTTATAGCTAAATCGCTTGCATTGCATTAGTGCAACTAAAGTAATTGCTGTTCAGACCAAATTGTTATTCCAAAAAATTTTAATTTTTACAATTAAAAATAAATTTTAAATATTTATACTTAATTAGTGTAACTCAAATTAATCTATTTATAAAGGGTTGATTCAATTTAGGTTTAACAATAAAATTGTACAAATGCAACTTATCCTAACTTATTGAATTTTGACAAGATTGAATGATGGAATTTGTCAAATCCAATCTAATCTAATCCAAGAATACTCCAACTTACATAAGTACAACTAAAGTAAAGTAAGCTTGCAATGTTTTCATTTAGAGTTGGTCTTGATCTTTATGAACCTAGGGTGAAACGATGAGCAAGATCCTTATGTATAAATATTTTAAAATATAAATATATGTTACATAAATAAACACATAATATCATTAAAAATATATATTTTTATTATGTTAAATAAATAATATAATTTTAATAAATATAAAATAAATATATCACAATTTTAATTCAATTTAGCTCTATACTATTAACTATTATCATCTCATATTAAATCTTTCATGTATTTTTTTTTCTTTATTAAGATACTAACTATTAATTTTAATTAATATTTTAGTTTGTGGATTGCACAAAATAAATATTATTTTATATAACTATAATAATTATTATAATTCATAATAAATAAAAAATTTAAATATTTAAACTATATATTAGATTTATGATAAATAATATAAATTGTAATTTTGATCTACATTTAATTTTTTATATACAATTTTGATTTCTTATTTTTTTCCCTCATGATTTAGGCCTATTTTTAAAAACAATTTACAATTTTAGTCTCATCTTTAATTCTTTATACATTTATTTCTTTTAATTTTTTATATTTAAATTAATTTAATTCTT
>JAMLFT010003368.1:0-22263 GCA_026544285.1 Pachyrhizus erosus | reverse complement strand
AATTATATTTTACATTTATAATAAATAATTTATATTGTTATAAAAAGTTATTTTTAATTATTAATGATTTTTTATATAGAAATTATTGAAATTTAGTAAAAAAAATAAAGAGAAAAATAATATATTAAAAGAGATAAATGATCAAATAAAATCAAGTATATGGATAAAGATAAAAGGAGAAAAGTTTATGATGATTGAAAAACAATATCTTAATTAGTTATTAAATCAAATTAAATTTAAAATTAATGTTAAAATATTTAAAATAAATTGAAAATTTTAAAAATAAAAACTAAAAGGTCAATATATAAGATAATGAGACATATGCCCCAATAAAAGTGAGAGTAGCTCCTAAAAGTATTTCCATTAAAAAATCTTTTTTTTTTTTTAGAATAACTCCTAAAACGAGTATATGTTTCTTTAATAAATTAGTATTTTTAAAATAATTTAAACATCTCTTTAAAATAGTTATTTATCTAATTTTATAATAATTTTAATTTTTTATATAAGTTAATCGAATATTTTTTTTCGTTAGATTAGCATGGACTAAGTTGTAACTAATCAATTATCAAATCAACAGTGTGAGTAAAAAAAACTTAAATAATTTTTTAATCTGTTTAATAATATAGATATATTTTTTTTTGTTTTTATTTTAATCTTATAAAATTAATTGTATACTCCCCACAGTAAATGCACTAATTTGGACTCTATCTAGTTGTATTTTCATTCAGCTCACGTCCTACAAAAATCTTAGGTATTGATGGGTCATTGTACAACTACTAAAGAGGAAAGAGTGTGTGATGCACGTTCTTGAATTCAATTATAGAGAAATCTAATGAAAAGAGCAAAAAAATTTAAAGTAAACCAATAATCTTTGAAGAATATATCACGAACTTGTGACATCACATATAGTAAATGCAAACACAATGGTCACACTCTACACATTCTTGTGTAAGACTGCACTTTTGGTAGCATTAAATAAATATGTTAAAACAGGACAAATTATAAGTATAATTATATATATATATATATATTTAGGTATTTAAAATAAAATATATATAAAGTTAAAAAGTAATAAATTTTTTTATCCATAAAATTAAACTGAAGTGTTAAAAAGTGTATAACAAATCACGCATACGGTTCAAATTAAACAAGTTAAAACTCTTTGATAAAAAAATAATTTTAATTCTAATAAAAAAAAAAAAACAAGAAAAAAAAATATACTATAAATTAAATTAAATATGGATTTGATTCTTCCAAATAAATTTTTTATTTTGGTGTTTTAAAAAAAATTATTTTTTTTAACTTAAATATGTAATTAATTTATGAAAAATAGTATTTTTTTTATTTGATCTTTAAAAAAATTGATTTTAGTCTTTGAAGATTATTATTTTTTGTTTTAGTATTTAATATCAAATAATATTTTAATTTTAATTTTAATTTTTAAATAATGACATAATAATAATTTTAATTATCTTGAATTAGCTATGTCATCAAGGAGTCTGACAGATGTATAATTTTTTCAAAATTTAAAAATACATTTTACTAGAAGAAAATTACATGTGATTATTTTGTTATACTTCTTTGATTATGTAATAAGTCATTGTATTGATAAAAATTTTATTACAACATCATTTAATGTTATTACTTGATAATAAAGATTAAAAAAATATAACCTTCAAATGATCAAAGTAAAATAATTTCAATAAAAAAAAAACAAAAAACATTATTTTTTAGGATTAAGTTGATATTTAAATTATTTTTTATATTTTAATCTCTATCATTAATTAAGTAATAGACTAACAATAAATTATGTAATAGCATTAATTTTCAAAATTTATTGATTTATCATATCAACAAAAAGTATAAAAAATAATCATATCTAATATTTTATTTTTAGTAAATTATATTTTTAAATTTTTATTTTTTAATAAAATTAGACTAATTAATAAGAAATTTAAAAACACAATTTGATAATAAAAATTACACATAATTATCTTATTATATTCCTATCAACTCATTCAACTAGCAACGTTGTTATTTAAAAACAAAAACTAAAAAATTTTAAAAAAATAAAATATTTTTTTCAAATTACATTTTTTAGAAACCAAATTTATATTTTCGAATTATCTATAATATTTCATTTTATTTTGCTTATGTGTCAAATGTTATCTTGAGTCATTTTCTAAAATTAATTAAATGTCTACCAATTTAATATATTCGTATTTTTATATAAGTTCATTTAAGTAGTTTTTAATAATGAAAAAAAATTAAATCTCACATCAATTAAAAATAATAAAACATAAAGTACATGAATAATGAATAGTTATCATCTTACAAATTAATTTAGAAAGAAAATAAATAAATTCTTGGCGTTTCTGACAGTTAGCTTACACGTTGTAGCTCTGCATGTCATGCGTAAACCTTTGAGTAGCCGCTACACTCATTGAATAATATCTTAGTAACCCCCGAAATTGAATATAAAGTTAGTAACAGCCCAAAAAAATAATACCAACGAGGATAAAAGTTGAAGCTATAACTAAAGATATTTCTATAATATCTAATCTTGCACATCTTAAGTTTCATAACTACATTAAATGAATTAATTAATTATCCTCATTTAATAATAGTAACTAAATTTATCTCTTTCATTACCTTTCTACAATTTCATTATCTTATAATTTTTCTTTTATTATCTCCCTCCCTTATATTTTTTATAAAAAAAAAAACCCATGAATTTAAGTATCAATTTTTTCCTAATTCAATTTAATCTGAAAGTACTGTATCTTTTTCCTTATTTTATTTAATAATTAACGTTATTTGCTATTGCACTGAGCACCATATAGTCACGTTCTAGGAGAAATTACTCTAAAGTCACTATCTAAACAAGAATGGAACTTCCATCAGTGTGTGCGGTATGCTACACCTTTGTGAAAATAAATAATAGATCTGGACTTTCGTGTTTTATAAAAAAAGAAATAAGAAAAAAGATAGGGTACTTCCATTATTATTATTTTTTTAAAAAAGGATAAAAGAGAGAGTTAGAAGGATAAAGATTATAAGGATAATGAAGTAGAAAAAAAGATAATGGAGAAATAAAATTAGTTGTTGTTATTATTAATAGAAGATAATAAGCTAATTGATTTAATTAGTACAATAATGGAGCTTTCACATGTGCAAGGTTGCACATTACAAAATACGAACTTAGTCTCTACTCTAGGAAAGTAAGTATGAAATAGCTGATTTTTTTATTGGTTAAATAGTTAAATAAAAAAAGAAAAAAATAAAGGCATTTGATGGAAATGAGAAAACCATGGAAAACCATTAATTTTAAGTTCCCATGCATTTCGTGCTAAAACGTTTCCGTTAGCAATTTTCTTATAGAGCACCCATAATTAAAACCATTCCCATTTTAGATCAATAGGGGTTGAGTTAAAAAAAATCTTATGCTGAAATCTTTAATTATCTGTAGAGAAAAAGTTGATGAAATGATTGTTACAACTAACAAAAATTACATTTTATCTCTTTCCCCACTTACGTTTATCCAACAAAAAAATTATTAATAAGCACACCTGTTTGTTTTAAATATTCCAATTAAATATAATTTTGATATCTGATAAATAGAATTTTTTACATTTTATAAATTGATGTTTTATTTTTTTATTTTATTTCTTTAAATATTTTTTGTTTTAATCTTTATTATCAAATAATTTTTATTTTTAATCTTTGTTATTTTTTTAAATAATAATATAATAACAACATTAATAATAAGTAATTTGTTATGTTACTAATGAGTCTAATATGCGGTCATATATAATTTTTTTCAAATAATATTTTGAAATCTGTCATTAATTAGTTCACATGGTTAATGATTTTAAATAAATAATAATATAAAATATAATTTATTAAAAAATTATAAATAATTATCTTGTTAATTTTTTTAATGATATGATAAGTTATTAAATAGATAAAATTTCTATTATGACATTATTTAATATTATTACTTAACAGTAAAAACTAAAATAAAAAAATTAAAAGGATCAAAATAAAAAGAAATTATATTTTTTCAAGACTAACTTTATATTTAAGTCTAAATGTTAATAATTGCTAAATTAATGAAAAATATTTTATAGAAAATATCCAATGACATCAATGTAATTACACTAATTATAATGTTATTCAATAACTTTTAATTGAATAATTTTATTTTAAAATTTATCATTAAATTAAAAGTTTTTTTCATATACATAATATCTATCAACTTTTATATTAATAAAAATTATTTAATACATTATTTATATAAATCAATATCGAAATAATGTATAATTTTTAAAATATGTTAAAATATGAATAATTTGATCACCTTATCATTAATGTTTAATTTTCATAAAATTTGATAAAAATAATCAAATATATAATTATAATTTAACAGTTAGATTGATCAAATTTATAAGATACATTAAATTATTAAATAATATAATAATTGATGTGAGTTACATCAATGTTATTTAATTTTTTAAATTATTATATATAACAAGGATATTAGATTTATTATAATTACTTTAAAAAAAATATTTATTATAATTTATAATTAATTATTAATGTAAAACTTGTAAACCTAATAAAATTAAAATCAAAATTCATCCCTTGTCCCAAGACGCTTGTTATCGTCTTGAACCTAGGCGTTCGAATCCACAAAGCATTTGATGAAAAATAAATCAGCAATAGCCGCTTGTTCAACTTTATTTAAGGCGTGTGCTCGATGAAAATGTAAGAGCAGCCGGTAATTGGTAATTAAACTGCATCTAATTGTTGAAATGGTTAGGTGTTCAGAGGCACTTATGGTGCTTATTCTATCCTTCTTTTTTCATAGAAGTGAACAGAAGAGCAATAGTGTTAGATCGACAGAAAAGTATGTATGTAAAGTTAGCATATGAAACTTAATTATAATTTAATTACATATGATTGCCTTAAAATTATTCAAAATCAAGATTAAACTTTGAATCTGTAGACTGTATTTACAGTCTTTTATAATGACTGAATCCAGTGAACAGAATAGCTGAGGAAATGGCAGATGCAAATGCCTAACACTCCCTCAATATATATCAACTTAAGGACTAAACCCCTCAATAAGATTTTGAACCATCTCCACTATAAAGCTCTTCAACATAATTCATTAGACTATAATATGTAGGAGTCCTAGAGTTCATTTCTCTGCACCCCTTTTCCAGTATATTGATTTTCACGATCCAACTAACCCCTTTTTGCGGGCATAGGCTGTAATCATGAGAAACATCAAAGCAGAAAATACTCCCGAGACAATAACTACCTGCAAGAAAACATGATATATTTTTATTCAGCATTCAGAATATCAAGTCCAAAAATTTTGTAGCTCTATATATATATATATATGCACACGTGCACGTGCAGAAACAGTAATAGTTTGCATACCCATTTGAAAATGTACCCATGGTTCTCGTTCCAAGTATATGGGATATTCATGCCAAATATAGCAGCCACCAAAGAGTAGAAAGATAGACAAACAGTTCCAGAGCTAAGGAAGAGCTCTAACTGCACAAGAGTTGAAGACCTTTTAGCAAACTCATAAAAAAAAAAAAAATACATTACAGAATACTGATAGATGATATGCGGGGTGCAGAAACATGAAAGGCACCTGAATCAGCTGATTACGATGGTTGTCAAGCTGCAAAATGGAAAAAACTTAACTTGAATTACGTGTGTCATTTATTGGATACAAATAGAAATTATCAGTAACTTGCTAGCTACTTACTTGAATATTAATATAATCTTCGGTATCATCAATGTACTCACGCAGCTTTTAAAAGAAAAGAAAAAGAACAGTAATTAGGTAAAACTATCTAGAACAGCAAAGTCAGAGTTAAAAGTAAACCTATATATGGGGCCAAGCAAATATCAAAAGAGTATACTAGTTTTCACATTTCAGACCCTTACTAGAAAAGCCTAATTTATTTGGGTGTAGAGTCTCTTAGCACATCCTACCAAAAATTAATTCGAGGGATCTTGACAGCATGAATTAGACATAGAATAACCATTATCACAATAACTTTTAATTACAAAGGCAAAAGTGGTACAGCAAAGATCCAAGTATGGTCTATTTGATCCAAAAGGATAAACAGCATAAACCACACAATCTCATACGTGAAGGAAACCAAACCAACAAAGTAAGAGTATATCATCTCACAAGATTCTCATAACTAATGTGGAGAATTTTTAAAAAGATTTTGAATATAAAGCACTAAGTTCAACTTTAAACAGCAGGGGATGGAAGAAGGAAGAGAGCAAAATGCATATGCCCTTCGTTCACTATTAATTTCACAATGTTAATACAGTAAACACATTGTAAGAATTCAGAGTATCAATTTGGTCAAACTTTAACTTGCTCACTAGTCTCAAATTAAAAGTCCCTACCCAAAAGGCCAGACCCTGAGTTCACTTTCTAATAATGAGAGAAACAAAATTTATCTCCGCATTTACAACTAAACAATCTTCCAAAATACTTTATACTTGGCATGTATTTGCCATTTATGAAATTTAAGATTTACAGCTTCCTATTGCACACATGGACACAGAGATGATACTCACTGTGGTTAATTTGTTCAACGTATGATCAATTTCACTGAAATAAGCCTGCAAAATGAACAAAAACCATTTATAGCAAATTTTCCTCATTAAAAAAATGGAAGATCTGTTCCTTCTATTTTTTTAAAGCAAATAATGTTTATAACCTCGAGTAACATTTCAAGCTCTTCCACATCATTTTCATCAAAACGAACTGTTGCTAAACTTGCTCTACTTGCTCTAGATATCTTTGATCCTATGGTCGGGGAGGCAACAAACCAATTTGCAGCACCTGATCCACTAACTGGTGATGATGAACCTGCCTTTCTTGACAGGTATAGGTCAGCCATATCGTCGTCGTCATCCAGCAATTGTTCAAGCTCATCTCTGACCTGTACCAGATAACAAGAGCTAGTGATGGGAGAGGAAAAAGTGATAGGATATATGCTGTTATCTACTTAAAACTAATCAAGTTACAGTCGCAGTAAATTAATTCTATTATGAATAACAGTATAAAGAATTCATAACCCTTCCAAGTGTAGAGATGCCTAAAATATCAACAACATCAAGAGGCAGAGGGTGCAAAATATATTTACATAAAAGAAAATAGGCTTTTTCCAGGTGCAAATTTTCTCTAGCATAGGAAAACTCAACATACCTTTTGAACCCTAGCAGTCAACCTTGTCATTGCACTCTTCAGTTTACGGACTCTGTCCAAATTACGACTACTAATCTGCAGATTATAATAATTCTAAAGTTCATGACTGAACCAAAAAAATCGAGAAATAAAAGGAAGGGAACTAAAACATCATGAAAATAGAACATCCACATTTCAAGCCCGCCAACAAAAACCTTCTTGAAGAAAGCAAACATAATTAGAATGAACACCTCAGTGTTGATAAATATAAGAAATCAAAAGGATAATATACTGAGATGAAGAAAAGAAATTTTCCCTCAGCCATTCTCAAGAAGCTTCTTATTTGGCTTATTCTATACTTGAGGAAAGGGCATGGGCCAGGGGATCTCAGTTTGAAACCAAAACAAGAAGAGAAAGAATTTAATAATATATGTACCTTGGAGGTAAGTTCATCTAATGCAGGATAAGCAGCCATCTCCAATTCTGTTGTACGTGCAGCAAGAAAACTACAAATGGCTTCTAAAGCTACCTCCAGGGCCCGGAATTCAAAAGGTGACTCTACATTGCATAACTTTGATCACTCAGATAACAAGGGCAAGAGATGATGCAAATACAAAGACAGATTTATAAGAGGAACAAATGCAATCATTAAGTTTTATCATTACATATGGTTCGTCATTAATGTAACGTACCATCTTCTTCAGCTGCTTCAGCATCATTTTGGCCACCAATATACTCTTTACCATCTCCTTGCTGTTGAAGACCCCCACTTAATCGAGGTAACCGCCTTTGCAGTTCCTCAACAACAGGGATCACATTTTCATCTGTTGGATCTCTCAGCAATACCTATACCACAATTTAGATACAATTCGGAATTCAGGATGTGGAAGCAGTGCCATCTAAATCTCTAGGAACAATTATGCATTCTAAAAAGGACCAAATGTTGGATACAGGAATTCACATATATAGAAAATATGTCAGAGAGTTTAGTTAACGAATCTATTGAGGCAGGCTCTACAATACTTTAGTTATATAAAAATGTCTTTTGATAGGCATCATAATTAAAGTCAGCAACAAAATCATGTAGGTGTATTCTTATACAAGACGGTTAAGGTCCTGTGCTAACATGTAGTTCATTGTCTTCCTACCCGTTTTCTTCAATAAACTAGACAGCGAAAATAAGATTTCATAGCCAAAATTCAATCTACTCTCAGATTAGTCATGCCATTAAATGCAAGAGTAAGATAAGATGCTCAGAGAACGCCCAATCTACCACCATTCCTCCAATCCTTATTTCTTAATCAGTCTAAGTTTTCCAATTGAGTAGCCTAAAATAAAAATTCAAAGCTTGTTCCCCATATTAATTTCACGATGTTTCTTTCCCAGAAATAGTAATCCATAATGTTTCTAATCCCGCTCCTTCAGAGATAGAGGCAGGATTGAAGGATAAAAAGGTGACTAACTAACCTCTTCAGCGGTGATAATTGCCTTGATATGCTGAAACACAGAATCAAAAAAAGAACAAAACAAAGTTAAAAAACAAAAAAATACCTAAAAGCAGAAAACAAATTGTGAAAAAAAAAAAAACAGAAGTAAATATATGATGTACCTCCAAGTTAAGAACAATAGCCTTCTCACGACCGAGAATGGTGGAGGGGTAAGAGAGCAAGGGATCAAGGATTCTGAGATCACGCGCATGAATCTGAACCCGATGCATAATGGCATATTTGTCCACGTCGAGCAAGGAGCCTTGCCCTGTGGCATCAAACAGAATCCAACTCCTCGAAGACTGTGTCTTCTTCTTCACAACCGCCATTGCCTGCGGGTCAGCAGGGACGACACTCCCATCCCGAGCCATCCCCTCACCCTTTCCCACTCCCAATTCCAATCACATGCCACAACCCACCCAACCTCAATTCTCAACGCAAATTCAACTCCAAACTCGATTCAGTTCAGCACCAGAAGCAAAATTCCTAACACCCCCTTCACGCATTTCATCAATACACCAATTGGGTATCCGAGTCCCGCCTCAAAATATGATTTTTATTAATTCCGGCACCACGCTGAGGAATCAGATTCCTAGAAGAAGCAAATAAACTATACCATAAAAAGCAACTTTTCCTTTCTCTTTTTTTTTTTCTTTTACCCTTTCTCTCTCCCTTTCCCGTAAAAGGAAAAACCAACAGAGCTACGTTTGTTTGGTTTATGCGTCTCTCTTCTTTGATGTGAATTTCGTGAGGTTTAGAATGGGAGGCGCGTCTAGCCAGGCAATGGCGAGGGTGAAGAAATTAAATAAAAGAATAAGAATGACGCTGAATAAAAGCACTTCAAAATACGAAAGTGCGCGATTTATAGAATGCGGGGCAGTTCAGGGTCGTTATGGTGAGGGCCCACAAAGTGGGCCAATGAGATGACGCCACGTCGCCAGTGACGTACTGTACGGTGGATCCTTCTTCTTGACTTTGGCTGCGGCGTTTGTTATTGTTATTACTTATTACCCCTTAAATAACGCTTCATGGTTTTATTTCCTTTATTATTTGATAACAAGTAGAGACGTTCAACTAACAACACCAGTGCGATCATAAAATATTATTAATATTTATAATAAAACAATAACTTCTGCTTTTTATTTTAATTTGTAATATTTTAACTCGTTTAATATATATAATTAAATTTTATAATAGATACTTTTAAACGTATAAATTATATTTACATTTATAATAAATAATTTAGATTATCATACAAGATTATTTTTTAAATATTAATAATTTTTAAAGATATTAAGATTTAATCTAACCATAAAGATGAGGAGGATAAAAGATAAATGGTTAAGAAAAATAGTTTAAAAATAAAATATTCATATAAAGATAAAAAGAGAGTCATTTAAGATTATTGAAAAATATTTTTTTAGATGAATTGTTAAATCAAATTAAATTTAAAATTGAACTTAAAAATAATATTTAAAATAATCTAATATAATATTAGTGGAGAATTTAATGATAATGTCTATTTGAAAAAAATTATTAGTCTAAAATAATTTATTTAATGTTCTATTAAATCAATCAATAACATATTAACTTAAATTTTGTAACGGATTTTTATAAAAAAAATATATGTGTGTGATATGATTGTTTTGTAACTATTATAATAGTTAATTATTAAATAAATTTTATTAACATTTTATTGAAAATATAAATTGATATCATTATCATTATTAAAAATATAAAGTAGGTATACTTTTATCCTCTTTTATATATTCTTCATGAGGTTTAGGAATCAATTAGCATGTGTATTTATCTATTCATTGGTTTTTCACTTGCTTATTATTTCTTTTATTTGCTTAACATTTTCTCTCTCTCATTCTGTTATTACAGTTTGAGAAAATGAAAAATCTCACTCAATATATCTTGCTAAACTAACAATGAAATTTTAGTACTAATAAGAGATGAAAGAGAACCAAATTAAGAAATTTCAGGAAGATATACAACAAACTATAACGAGTGTGCAACATGTAAAAGTGAAGTTGAATTAAATTTTTTCATAAACACAATTTTAAAGGATTGAAACTCCAACCAGTCTACCTCTTCATAGTTATTTTTGTTTCATTTTGATAATCAATTATTGAATATTAGTATCTATATGACAACCTCTTCATAATATTATTTAGTAGATTAATATTGTAAATGCAAACAATTTTAAAAAAATAAAAAATCAAAATTTATTTTGAAATTATCTTAATATCATTTTAGTTTTCTGGTTGATTGTACCTCTCATTTTTCATATAAGATTTATTCTATTTTTATTGACCTCTATTTGGTAAAAATCACACACTTTCATTTTCTTTTTGTGTACTTACTTCCTTGACAAATATGTAGAGAGATTGAAAGTTTTACTTTATTAATATTCTCTTTTCATATATTTTTATATTGAAATTTAGGGTCAATTAGCAAGTGTATTATTTCATTGTTTGTATTTTTATTTTTTCAATGCTTCTTTTCTTAGTTTAGCATTTTTTTTCTCTCATTTTACTATTGTCGTTTAAGAAAATAAGAATCTCGTTCAATATGTCTATTTCATTAGCTTGCAATAGTGACATTTTTATACAAACAAAAGACTAAAACTCACCATCCATAAAAACTAACAAAGTATGAAAAGTGAGGATCAAAAACTAAAGATAAACATATAAACTAATTTATGTGTTTTTGTATATTGTTTTTTTCTTTTCTCCACATATGTAACTTTGTGTTTTTTTGTTTTTTTATTTATTTTTCATTTTACTATTATGTTATTTTATGTTTTGATCATTATTGTTCAAATATTTTATATATGTTTTTATAATTTTTCTTTTCTCCTATATTATAAATGATGTTTACATTTTTATCCTTTTCTAATAATAATAATAATAAAGTTTTTTCACTATTGTAATTTTGTAAGAAATTTAATGCCAAAATCTTGAGTTCACAACCTGAATATAACATCTAAAGCAAAAATTTCTAAAATTCATTCGTGATAAATCCTCCAGCAGAAAAAAAAATGAATCTGCTTTGGTGCAAAGCACAATTCAACATCTTTCGAGATTTGTAACGTCACAATACAAAACAAACATTTGTGTTTTAAAATATTATCATTAATTAAATGTTGACAAAGTTAAAATTATTTTAATGCTCAGATTTGTATATATAATTTTGAATGTAAACATATGTAACAAAGATATGCTAAATGATAAAAGAAAAAAAAATGCTAAAATTTATATAGACACACAAGATTTATGAACTAAATTGTGTTATAAAAATAAATTATTTTTTGGGAAAAATAAAAACAACACTAACCTATTATAGTCACATCTTAAGAAATAATAAATATTCATTATTTATCATAAACATAAAATAATTGTAAAGTATTCAACAATAGTATTATTTTTTTATTTCACTTAAAATAAAAAAAAATAATAACATGTAAAAAAAAATTTAATAATATTAATAAATTTGTATCACATATAAATAATATTTTTATAGATAAATAATTCTAATAATGATTAAATTAATATATATAAAGTTTTAAGTATATAATAATTTTATAGATAGATAACTTTGGGTAAAAAGTATTATTATTATTAATATTGTTATTAATAATGAAAATTTTCATATAAATATTGTACCACTATCATAACTTGATAAAAAGAAAAATTATAATAAATTGGTTGCTTAATAGTTTTGGGATAAAATATGTTTAATTAAAAATATAACTACTCATTTTATTTAATTTTAATATAATCATATTTAATATGTTAGTAAATATTTTAAAAATTAATAATTTTATTTATATATATTTAAAAATATTAAATATAAATATAAAAAATATATAATTTAAACATAGTCGTAGAATGCATGAATTTAAAATCTAATTATAAATAAAAAATACATAGAGTCATTTACTACCAACCTAATTTGAATTAAGTACTAGATGAACTAGTTTGATATGTGTATTAAGAGTTTTACTTAAAAAAATGAAATTTACTTTTTTTTTGGAAGAAAATGAAATTCACTTTATTATTACCAACCATGTTTAATTATTTAATAATTATCCTCTACATTACAGTGATGCAACATTAGTTTAAATTTAAATGTTAATTGTATATTTTGTAAAAAAAATGAATATTTAATTTTTTATTTTAATTGAACCAATCCATTTAACTCATTAACTTAAGATGAATTAAACTAAGTTGACTATTTCTTAACTTGTGAAATAGTGAATTAACTTAGGTTAGGAGTAATTATAATAACTAGTTATAAAAAAATTAATCATAACCATGATTAACTTATTATTTTTAATTAATTAATTAAAAATTATTGTAAAAATTAAACACATGTGATTATTATAACTAAAATTGATTATATCTAAAATTGATTATGTATCCAGTTATATATCTTAGATTAACTGATATTCTATTGTGTGCAATGCACAAAATAAATATTTATTTATGTAATTAAAAATTATATTAAATAAATATTTTTAAATATTTAAATTTTATTATAATTAAAATTTATAATAAATAAATATTTTTAGTATATAAATTATATTTTAGATTTATGGTAAATAATTTATATTATGATATATTGTTATTTTTAATTATTAACAGTTTATTTTTAAAAATATTGAATTTAGAAGTTAGAACTGAAAAAAAAAAAAATAATAGATTGAAATAGATAAGAAATTAAGTCAAAAGGATGTATTGGATTGAAATTTTAAAATATTATCTTTACATAAAAAAGTTTTGTGAAATTTAAAATACTAAGTAGGAATCTTATGATTTATCAAAAAAAAATAAAAAAATTTATAATTAAGATTTTGTAACTTGAATTTTATTGGACTTATATCATAAATATTTTATAGATTTGCAAGATTTGAAATAACTATAGATTTTTAGAAAATATTCAAAATTACAAAAGTCAATAAACAAATTATAAAAATATAATAAAATTTAGATAAAGAAAAGTAAAACCAATATGATTTTTTCAATCTTTTAAGATTTTTTTGAAGTTACTATAGAATAGGATATGATAGATTTAACAATCAAGAATAAAATAGATTTTAATCATATGCATATTTGATAACAAACTAGATAATATTATATTATCACATTCTATGTTTCACATAAATCACATATTAATAATAATATATGATATACATTGTGTTAAAATAACAAAATTATCCTTTGAATTAAAATTATATATATTTATCTAAAATTAAGCTTAATTATTTTTTATAAATTTTGTAAATTATAAAAAATATAATTGAAATTAAATTAAAAAAAATATATATAGTTATTCTTTAAGTTTAAAAATTATATAAGTATCAAAATTGTTTTAATAGCTAATTAATTATAGTTTTCATATTATCCTTTACTAACCCTTCATGTGTTAAAATATTTTTGTTCTCATTCTTCGATTTAAATAATAATTCAAAATTATGGTTTTTGTTGTTTTATAATATTGAATGTTTGTCTATTGATTCAATTAAAAATTTAATTAAAACAAACTTCTTTTGCAAATAAAAGTATGAATGTCTATATCACCTTTAATGAAAAAAGAAAGGAGTGTGCGTGATGAAAAAAAAGTTTAACAAATGATAAAAATATAGAAAAAAAATCTAGAAAATCTCAAGGGTTTATCTGTGATTGTTTGATGAGTGTAACATTTATATATTCTACTAAAAATTCACATAAAATTTATTTAAAAAAAAAATTATTTAAAATTTGTTTACATTGAAATACTGAAAGACTTTTTATAACACTTTTTTATATTCTCAATTTATTTTAAAATTATCCAAAATTAAAAACTTTTAAAATCCTTAAAAATTATAATATAATACACCTTTTTAATTATTTAGTTGATATTAAAAGCATAAAAATATATCACATGCATGTTAAAAATGTATTTGAATTTTGAAGATAAAATATATATTCAAAATTAGTTTATAATGTCATTTAATTGATATTAAGAGCATAAAAATATTATATATATATTAGAAGCATTTTTTTTTTAAGATAAAATATATATTTTAAATTAATTTTTGATATCAAAAGTAAAAAAAGATATTTTAAATACATGCCAAGAGAGGGAGATTCACTAATTCATGAAATAAGTGTATTCAAATGAAAACAAATGTAAGAAAGAACTGAGACTTGAGAAAATAAATAATCTTAAACATTTTTATATATAAGGATGAATTGGAGTTAGCCTTTAAAAATAATTTTATTTAAACATGACATAATTATTATAACATAAAATAAATTGTAAAAATGTAATAAATATAAAAATATTTTTTTATTTTTTAAATAGGTTATATATCCATTTTCATAATCTCTGTTAATTAGGTTATAATAACTACTTTGCTTGCAGATGTTATTTAATGGGTTTGATTAGGTTATTTAAATAATCTAATCATGACTAGTGCTAGATTGGATTAATTCACTTAAACAATTTACAATAAACTAATTTAGATTAGTTAAATTGATCTACTCTAACCATTCTAAATGAAAATATTTTTTGAATTTATTTTTAAATAGAGTATTCTTTAAATTTATTGTTGAATGAAAATATTGTTATAAATTATTTTTTCTTTAAATTACGTATCTTGTCTTAATTATATATATATATATTGATATTTTAGTTTTTAAATTTAACTTCAAATTTAATTTGATTTAATGATTTACCTAAACTACTTCTTTCTCAAACATATTAAATCATTCTCATTTTATCTTTATCTTTATTGTATTTTTTAACTACTTATCTATTTTGATCAATTTTAATCTTTATTTTTAAATTATTGTTCAATATTTTCTTTGAAAATTATCAATAATTAGAATTATTCCTATTTTAAAATATAAATAATTTATGATCAATCTAAAATATAGTTTATATTTATTAATGTTTATTTATTAAGAATTTAAAAAATAATAATTTAAATAATTATATTATTTATTATATTTTTTATATAAAAATAAACATTTATCCTATGGATCGTAGAAACTAGAATATTAGTTTTTATGTAAATTTTCACCCTTTTACCAATAAATTTAATTACTAAAATATTTTAAGTAAAATTTCCATTCATACATCACCTTTCGCGAAATCAGCTTTATCTTACAAAAAAAAAAAACTTACTTATAATCAATAACATTTTAATTAACTTGTTGTATGTATATTCTTGTAAAACTTTCATATTGAAAACCATAACTAACATAAAAGATAAAAATAAAAATAACAGAAAGATGTTTGCCATAATCAAATTGATAAATGTAAAATAAAGGAATTCTAAATTAAATCAAAAAATAAAATTAAGAAAATAAACAATTTAACATAAAGAGACAATGAAAGAGTTAAAATTGTACAAACACACCAAATAATTCTTCAACAAAACTATCAATGCCGTTATACCATAAAAGAAAATAAAAGTATAAATACAACATCAATAAATAATTAAAAAAAGTTTATAATTCTTTTATAAAAGATAAATAAATTAATAAAAATTAGATGAAGAGAAAGAAATTAGTTTTTCACAAAATTATAAATTAAGGTTTAAATTCCTATTAACAGAGATATTCGTTTAACACTGGATTATGTCTAGAAGATAATTGTCTGTGAAGAAAACAACATATGAAAAAAAAAAATAGAAATATAAAATTTAAAAAAGATATCTTGAACCGTCCGAAAGCTATAAATTAAAAAAACTTTCATGCTTAATGACACGATTACCAAAAGAAGAACACATTAATATCATGCTTTAAAACCTGCATAAAATATTATAGCATTAATTAATTATAAAAACATAATTATGAAGGCATTGAAACATAAATGGTTCAAAATAAAAAATATGGAATGGCAAAGTTACCTATAAAATAATAAAATTACAAATAATGCAAGTATATCTGCTATATATCCTTCGCCGCCGACAAATAATTTGTTAAAGTTGACAGAGAAAATGAGGAGAATAAATAAGAAATGGGGGGGCAAAAACACGAAGATTCAAAATGTGGATCCCATGGAAAAATTAAAGAAAATACAGAACAACTAATAGATAATGACTGGGCAAAAATATTTTTAAAAGTAAAGCTTACATGATAATGATAATGAGAGCAACAGAACAATTGATAATGAAATATATAAAAAGCAATGATTGTAAGTAAAGTAGGCTTCCACTCTAATCTGTTCCTACTTTTATATTCACAATGATGATTGTTAATGCCAAGTATCCCCTTTTCAAAGTAATTTTATTAAAGATTCAACGAAAAATTAAATACGAACGATTTTTTAATAAGAATTCAAATATTTATTTACAATAAAATTAGCCCATTTTCCTAAATTCAATATCTGCTAATAAATAAAATAGGTGTCATCCTATTTATCTATGGATTAATATTAATTAGTTATAATTAATTTGTTGAGTTATCAAATATACTAATTCTGTATATTATTAATTTAAAAATTTATTAATACACATTTGTTTATTTTTTTTGAATGAATATATTAGTAAATTATATCTCGAATATATTTTAAAAAAATTGGAGTTGTACTACAAAATTTTAGTCAATGCTAAAATGCAAAAGTGGGTGGTATGTTAATATAAAAATATTTTATAATTTATCTTTTATTAACTAAATTTTAAAATTAATTTAACAAATCTTTTTAAATACCTTATTAATTTTAATAATTATTTTGTCAATATCGGGTTTAAAAGCCTACACTAACAACTTCTTATACAAATTATTGTCACAAAACTTAAAGTTTAATAAAAGATTTAAAATCTTAAATATATATTAAAATTTTTAAGATCTTTGTAATTTAGTTTAACTCTAATTTTAGTAATAATAATTTGAGTTAAAAATTTGTTAATGTCAACTTTTAATCCCAACAATAACAAAATAATTATTAAAGTTGATGAGGTATTTAAAAGACCATTCAATTAATTTTGTGATTCAATCAATTAGAATGAAATTGGACAAAGTGAAATTTTTTTACATTAATATTGTCTTGTGATTAAAATAATTTCAATTGAAGAAAATTATATAAAATAAGAATTAATTTCACTAATTATATTATTTTAATTATTTGACCAAAAGGACATACTATAATCCATGGATGAAATATTTCATAATAAATAATAGACACATGGAGTATATGACATTTGTGTTAACGAGGATTTGAGTTTATTTTTTCTTTTAGATCACACAAAGTCATTTAAAAAACAAGTGTTATCTATTGTAATACATAAACCTAGAGAGATTAAAATATTTTTTTCATTTAATGTTTTAGCAAATATTTTTAGAGATTTAAGTTAAGTTTACTAAATAACAAAACTAAAATTTTCACACAAGTTAATTATTTTGTTATTTCTCTTTTTTCCTTCAACCTTGACTACACCTTTAATATGAATCACTTCTATTTTCATGAGTGATGATTTCATAATAGTGAATCCAAATGAGAGAATCAACTTGTAAGGGATAATTTTGGTTGGAATGTGGTTTGAGTGGTTCAATAAGTAATGAAGCTTATCAAATGTGATTTGAAGAATGATGTTAGAGGATAAAAAAGTTTCAAATGTTACAAAAGGAGGTAAATGCTAGCGACTGAAATATATGTGTAGAGGTGGGTACTAAAGAAGCATAAATTAGGAGTAAAGAAATCTTGTTAGGTTTCTCTTAGCTCATATTCACACTTTTAAAAGAGAAGTGAATATTTTAGATTATAAATCTTGTTTAATTAAATATCTCTTAAAATGGAGGCTTAAATTAAAAAAAAACCATGTTGATCATCCATTATAATTTGTTTTTCTTTTCTATTGTAATTTAATTTTATAATTTTACATTTTTTTTGTAAATTTTAAATTATTATATAATGATTTTCAACTATTCATTTTTCATTCAACACTTTTGTTTTTCCAATAAGCATAATTAAATATATTAATTAAATTTTTTGACACAATGTCCAACTAATTAAAAAAATCAAAGCATAAAATTAGATATTAAATTTTTTAAATTAATTTTAAATGAATCTTTGTATTATTAATTTTTAGTAGTTTCAAGTAGTCAAAAACTAACCTTTAAGAACCTATTATTTTAGGTGAGTATAAGCTTGACAATCAATTTTTTTAGTTGAGAAAGTTATATATATATATATATATATATATATTATGCTCCCATAATAAAAAATTTAAATAAAATATAAAATACTTAAATATTTTATTATTTTTAATTGACATGATTAAAATAAATTTTTAAAAATTCAAACAATAACAAAACAAAAGAAAAATTCAACATAAAATTGCAACATAAAAGTTATATCATCAAAATTCAATTAAGAATAACATCTAAGATAAACTATGAACCAAGAGCAAATTTAATTGACAAATAAAGCAAAATTCAAGCATCAAAAGTACAACATAACAAATAAACTAAAAACATAAAACAAAATTTCAGCATTTAAGTATCAAAATTAAGAACAATATCAAAATTCAACTAATAACAATTTCAAAATTGACTAACACAGAACAAATTCAACTAACAACACGGAGCTTACTTTCAACTTTAATAATCAGAATAATAACAACACAGCAAAGCAAAATTCAACCAACAATACAAAACACCTTAAGCTCAAAAAACCAAAATTACTTAAACTAAAAAAAAATAAACCTAAACAATCAATACAAAACACCTTATACGCTCCTTTTTTTTTTTAAAAAAAAGGTATTTTAAGAAACAACACCTTGTTAACACACTTTTTTTCTTCTAAAAATAAACAACTATAGTTAACAAATTCTATTAATTTAATCATAATATTTAATAACTAACAAAATTCTAGCTAAATTTTGATTGTTGATAGCCAATGATGTATTATATTATTTTATTTTTGGTAATAGGTTGTAACACTCTTATATCTCAATATGACCATAATTTTAAAAAAATTATTGTTGAAAAAATTAATTTGTAATAAGTCATTGAAAGAGAAAAAAGTTGTAAGATCTAAGATAATTCATTTTTAAGCTAATAAAAAATTGATTATAAAAATATTTGACTATAAATTAACTAAAAATCATGTAAGTAACATTCTTTATTTTTTAGTTTTTTTTTTACATTATGAATATCAATAAATATGAAATTTAAAATTTTACTTTGTATTTATTTAAAATAATTAAAGTTACATATTTTAATGGAAGAAGTTATATTATATTTATGATGGTATTATTAATTAAGTCATACATTTAAAAATATATTTCACAAGTTAGACATTATTACTCTAATTTTAATAGAGATAATGGTTTAGATATCACATCCAACTTTTTTTTTTTTGAATGGTGAATCACTCTCCATAAGTTATACTCCACTACTATTATGTCACTCTTATATAGACAAAGAAGATTTGATAAATTTTTTGGTATCATGTGATAGAGTTTGACCTAATATTTTGGGAAGATCAAAATAGCAAGTGATATTTATTTGTGAGATATTCTTATATAGACACACAACTAACAACTAAAATTTAGATACAACCAATCGATAACTGTTAAGTCGTACAATTAGAATAAAATAGAAGTTCAAGTATCGTATCCATTGAGACTTGTTCAATATTGACAGTATACACATTTTTTTACTTAATTATTAATATTAAAAGTCAGTTTGAAACAACAATGATTAAAAAATAAATAGCAATTAAAACTTTTAGATAAAACTATTAAAATACTTGTTGATTTCAAAAATATAAATTGAGAATACGAAATGTGGAAAAACAATGATAATAAATGTTGGAGTTTGATTATACTAAAAGTGAAATTTTTGCTTTGATCTTGATATTGAGCTGCTCTAAAATTCAATTCCATTTTTCGATGTATAAAAAAGGATAAACACATAAAAATATATTTAAATTCCTAAATTACTAGTTAAATTCATAAACACTTGTTTTTTTAACTAAAATTGGATCAAACATAACTTTAGATTAAAGTTATACAAGATAATTGATTTTATACACACTTAAATAATTAAACATAAAATAAAGCTATTAGTAACAAACAAGTGTAAAAAAAATTAAAAAATATCTATTTAAAAAATTACAAAAACCTAAAATTTCAAATTAGAAAAACAGAATTGTGAAATGTGATTGCCTCCCACGCTTTCTCACGAATACGATGATCATGGTCACAAATGATTTGATTATGAGCAAGAATTCCAACCATTTGATTTAGCAAACTTCCTTGTGAGGTATCATGTGAAGAAGAAGAAGGAAGGTCATGAAGTAATGCTAAATTTATCCCATAGTATGCGAGAGTGATATTATTTGCTAATGTTGAAAATAATTCATAAATGAATGTCAATTAAAAATGAATTAATTATTGGTGTGTGTGCGATTCACTTCATACTAAATTAAGTTTACTAACCTTTTTAGTTAATGGAATAAACTAAAAGGGAGAAATCGTTAATGTGAAAGTGGAAATGCATGTTAGAGGAGAGGAAGAAGGATAAACCTTTTGCGCATGTGTGCAAAGTAACCTTGATTAAACTGTAATGCTTAATACCACAACCATGATCGTGAGGAGAAATCGTGGGAGACAGTCACCGTACACGATTCTATTTTTCTAATTTTGAAATTTTAGGTTTTTTCAATTTTTTAAATAAGTACTTTTTTCAATTTTTTTACACTTGTTTGTTACTTATTGGTTGTGTCTAAATCCTAGTTGTTAGGTAAGTATCTGTGTAAGAATATCCCTTCATTTGTACTTTCTCTTACATATAAATATATAAAAGAGAAATCAAGTTATTTCAAAAATAATTTTTAAAAAATAATTTTTTTATATTTATTATTTATTTTCTTTAAATTTAATGATTAAAATTAATGACTCATTAAAACTATTAGATTTTCAAAAAATGAATAATAATAGTGAGAAATAACTCTAAAAGAGTTACTTTAATGAGAAAATTTGTTTATATGAGAACATAAAAATAATTAATAACAATTATTAGATAAAAATTAAAAATAATAAACTGTTTAAATTAAAATTCTTAAAAATTTAAATTTAAATTTTATATAATTAATAAAAAATTTAAAATATTAAAAAAATTTAATTATATTAAATATCTTAAATATCACATCTTAAAACATCTCAAATATCATATAAATTATTTTTAAGATTATTGTTAACACATTATCATCATCATTATAGCTACCACCATCATGATTGTTATTATCACTGCTAATGGTAATAACAGTGACAACAATAATCATGATAGAGTAACAATCATGATGAGATGACGATGATGAGGATTATAATTGTAGTGACAATAGTGGTAACGATAATATTATAATGGTGAATGTGACATAATTTTTATAGTGATAATAATGTTAGTGATGATAATAATGACAATTATAATGATGAAGATAATAAATTAATTAAAATACTTTAAAATATAATAATTAAAATTTTGTATAAATTTATTTTTTTTATTTTTTTTTAAATTTAATAATTATATAATATTTTAA
>JAMLFT010003367.1:0-22267 GCA_026544285.1 Pachyrhizus erosus | reverse complement strand
TTTATATTTTTTAATTAAATAATTTTTTAGAAAATTACTGTATAACCAGAATAACATTATTACATATAATATTTCTAAAAATGGAAATGCTTGAATGAAACAAACGCCCATAAATATATAAATAATATGCGGTGTTATTAATTTTCAAATAATGCATTTTTTAAAACATTAAACTCATGACGATGATATCAAAATCCCTAACGAGACAAATACAATTCTACTGCTCCTTTTCTCTCTTCTCTGTATGTTTTGCAGCTTGCGCGATGCCAAGGAACGAGCTCGCCTCCAACAATCTTCGTTTCTGCGCTTACTTTCTCTCCCCATTTCCTTCCTAAGTTACATTTCATCAATTAATTTTTGTAGCTGCCGTTGGCACTAGCACTAGCACCCCATCATAAATAAATCTTTTGCTATTTACATCTCTCTATCTACATCAAATACACGAATTCAAGTTATGAACTGGCTTAGAAATTAGTAAATTACATCTGTCCATATAATTTGTATTGTGTCTTGCTTTTCAAATTTCAATCTATATTCGTATATCTATTGATCAATTCGTATATCAGTTACGTGTTTTGTGAATTGTCTGTGTAAGAAAGTATGAAAGTCTTTTTCATCTGGTCTTGATGTATATGGAATTCTAGTGCTCAATTTACAGACTTAATTCAGCATTTTGGTATCTTATCATGCTTTTGTTAGAATAGAATCTATTCTAAATATTGCCGACATTACAATACTCACTGGGGGAATCATCCAGTCTCTTTGTCTTAGTTTCTGATGCCGCAGAGGAAGCTCTACCAGGTGATTTCTATCGTTTGTCTTGATTGAGTTTTGATGAAACTCTATGCATCCTGTTTTAATTTTTGGGATTTAGTTGGAGAAGCAGGAAAGAGAAATAAGAGACAATGAATAATATTTTCTTGCGTATAACATGTGTTATGATGTGATGCAGTCAATACTAAGCCTTGACCTTTATTTATTTTAGCACCAGACTTCTTATCCTATTTAAATAAGAGATTAGATTATATAAGACACTCTATTTATTCTAAGATACAATAATGATAGTATGAGGTATTTTCTAGATATTCTAGCGCATCCATCGTTTGTTTATGGGCTAAAATAATGAATTGTTACTCTTGTTCAGTTGTTCTGAATTCATTAGATAAAAACAATAGGATGTGTCAGCTTAACCAGTCCATTTTCACCTTTTAGCTATGTTTAAATATCTAATAGTAAGTGGAATGGAGCGATGCAGAATCAAATAAAGTTATTGTTCCATTTTTTGGATATTTTTATGACTGAATAGGAAAAAAAGAGTTTGGTTCCTCCCGTACCCCCCAAATTTGAGGGAAAGAAAAAGTGGGGGGTTGTAGCTATGTATAGAATATTTTCTTATTCGGTGTAATTAGGATCAGTCTTCCCTAATTCCCCTCTTACTATTATTATGTACAATTTTGTTGCCTAATATCTCTAAGTTAACATTTATTTCAGTTATTTACTATGCCTGCATATGTGTTGAACCAACTGCTGCAAATTACCAGAGAAATAATATACATTTTCAAGTTCTCTTTTCTAATTGGCATCTGAGCTCCCAGTTCAGGAGTCTCTGTCCCAGCATTATGGCTGATTTCTGAACTCTAGGCACCTTCATTATGCCTGTTTCTGCATCTGGTACTGTGTCATCTACTAGCCACCACCATTAAGGCATTAACCGTTGTTCTCCACTTTCAACTGCTGTCCACCACCATTTTTTAGACTGACAACATCACCGACAGGTTCACCATCACCAGATTAGCAAAACCCCGGCAACCCTCCACTAGAAACCATTTTGCTCCCTCCCACATGCTTTTTTGTAGGGATGTCTCAGGTGCATCTGATTCTCACGCAGCCTTTCTGTCACTGCCTTCCACTGCTGCTGGTACCAACAGGCTTGTTAGTGTCTTGTCCATCTGCTTTGTCATGTTGCACCTTCGTGGCCTAGCTGTGACCATTGCAGCTGTCTTCTCTCAAACCCTAAGTACACTATTTTTTATTGTTGTGTGCTGTCAAGGTTGAGACTTGAGAGGGACCCAAGACCATTCTGCTGCCTGCTGAGGCTCAACTGACACCTTTGAGTTCTGATGACCTTTTGGCATTGCCTTCATCTAATTTGAGTCAATGGTCAAAACTATCTCCAATGGGCACAGTTTGTAAGGAGAACTTTGACGGCTAGAAAGTGGTTAAACTCCATTGAAAGGAAGGCCTTGACTTAGAGAGATCCAATGTTTGAGGCATGGGGTGTGGAAGATTCTATAATTATGACGTGGTTATAGGGTATTATGGTTCTAGAAATTAGTTGAGATTTGGGATAACCTCCATCACACTTATTCCATGAAATAGGATATCTCCACTCCTTATAGATTGGAGAGTAAAATTTTCATTCCATTTATGTTCTTGTTGTAGAAGGACTTACTACACTAAGGAGACTTTAACTTTCATAGGAAGGAAAAGGTTCTTAGTTGCTTAAGTGGATTTAATGACCTAACATAGAGATGGGCTTATTAGATAGTCTCCAATGCAGAAGGCATGAGCAATTAAGGAAGGTGCACTTGCACATGGTAAACTTGTATTGGGCACCTAAAATCCCTTATAGATTCTTAGTCAGCCATCTGACACTTGCTTTGTAGCCATCCTTGGTAAGGATTCTAAGTTCTTATCCTTGGATTTAATGTTTTTGGTACTATTCTTGAGGATCTCTAGATTTGACTTTCGTGCTACTGATCGTATAACTCCCTATTCTTCTTGTTTTTACTTACCTATTTGACCTCATCTACCAAAAAACTCATTACTATTCTTCTTGTTTTTTCTTACCTATTTGACCTCATCTACCAAACAACACATTACTATTGCTAATGAGTCTCATACCCCAATTGTTGAAGAAATGACTTTTGCCTTCATCCTTCATTACATTAAGTAATGTGTTGCATGTTCCTCAATTTTCTAATAATGTCATCTCTATAGAAAAACTTACTCAAGATTTGAAGTGTATAGTGACATTCTTTCCTTCTCATCATGTCTTTTAGTATCTTATTAAGAGGTGAACAATTGGAATTGCTAACAAGGTGAGCTATCTTATATACAAAGCATGGGGGTGAAGGGTAGTGTCAAGCAGAAGGTCTTAGGTTCTTGTTTCCAAAATAACTTAAAGTCTACATCATCTCAAATTTGACTCCAAGACAAGCATTTTAGTCATCCTCCATTTAGTATTCTTAGGTTTGTGTTTCCTTTCTTGTGGGAAAGCTTATTTGTTTAGTCCACACTTGACCTAACATGGTTTATGGAGTAGTGTGGTTAGTCAATTTATGCATGAGCCATAAGAAAGAAACTTGTAAGTTGTAGCCAAAATTCTTCAATATTTGAAGAGTAGTTTAGAAAGGGAACTATTGAATAAGAATGAGGGCAAGGTATCACTAGGGTGTATATAAATGCAAATTATTTTGGATTGATTATCGATAGGGGATCTGTTAATTGACTGAAAATTGTGTATTTGAATACACAACGAATATGTGTTTATATAAGTTAATTACATTAATCGTGCATAAATACAGGATATTATGTTTCCTCTAAATCAAATATTATGTGCCTATAAATTGTTATTAATAATAAATCAAAATATTATATTCAAACTTTCAACACTCTCCCTTAAGTTGAAGCTTACTAAGCTCTCAATTGTTACAAGAAAATAAGTTATTTCCAATAGATAAATAGAAAATATAAAAAAATTGAGCTCCACCAAAAACCAATATTTTGAAAAGCAACTCAAGGATGTTGGAAAGAATTGCTAGAGAAAAATAGCTTAGCCAAATAGCTGAAATGACTTCGAAAAAATTCATGGTAAGTAAAGCAAGGTCTATTTTTCTTGAAACCACATCTCAAAGCTTCAAACCTATAATATTGGAGACTCAAATTATTTAAACTTGAAACTAGGTCTACTACTTCTAGGACAAAGATGAAACCAATGCATCTTATACATAGTCAGGACTAATGTGCTGGAGACATAAATGAGGCCACTGCATTTGGAACAAAAATGAGACCAGTGCATCTAATACAAAGACAGGGCTAATGCATCTATGATAAAGATAGGGCAAAGGGAAGTCATTGTTGAGAGAGACAACAAAGACAAACAAAAGCAAAATAGTACTTGAAAATGCAAAAAATAAGGCTTGGTATACAAAGCAGTCCAAAGTTGATTGGGCTTTGTGAGCCTTAGTTCGACGAGCCTAGTACTGGAAACAATGATCAAAATGGTGGCCAGATGTGTTGGCGAAGTGTTGATAGGAGGTGTTGTTTGGCACGTGAAAAATGCACACGTGAGAGTGTGTCCCCAAGTATTTGGGCATGTAACTTGGGCGGTTGATCAAATCAGGGGAAGGCACACCGAATTCTGTTGTAGCTTACCAGAAAAGTTACTGAAAACAAAAGTATGGAAAATTCTAGTTGTAGAAAAAAATTGCTAGAAAACATGACAAAAGTGCTGAAAAATTCTTTAGCCAAAAAGTGAGCAGCAAGCAAAGGGAAAATCGGAGATGTACATAGTCTGCAAAAAGAATTTACCTCCAAGGACAATGGGTCCGCCAGATAGGCACAATTTTCAAGATACCTCTATTAAACTTTAGATACCATGTTAAAATTGGAGGTACAGAGGGATAATTGACTAAAAATCTTGTGTTCAAATACACAACAAATGCGTGTTTATATAGGTTAATTACATTAATTATGCATAAGTAGAGGATATTTTGTTTCCTTTAAATCAAAGATTTTGTGCATAAAAACTGCTACTAATAATAAATCAAAACATTATCTTTTGATTTTCAACAGGATCCTACTCAAGATATTGCATGTTTTTAGGTGGTAACTTGGTGATGTGAAAGAGTAAGAAAAACAAAACACGGTAGCAAGGTCTAGTGTGGTATTGAGATTTATGTTAGAGCTCATGATTTTTATGAACTACTATGGATAAAAATCATACTTGATGAGATGACCTTAAAATTAAATGAGTACCCTATGAAGCTACTTTGTGACAAGAAGTCAGCCATGGGGGCATTGCTCATGGTCCAATGTAGCATGACTAAATGAAACTATAGAGATAGACCAACACTTCATCAAGGTAAAATTAGATGGTGGTCTCATAGCTATTATACATGTCCCTTTGGTACTTCAATTGATATGTATTAACCAAGGAACTCCCCACAGAGCGCTTTCAAGATATTACTAGTGTTGGGAAAAATCCCTTGTACATAACAACAGGGATCAAATGATAGAACACGTACAAATAGCACCATAGATAGAAATAGTGAAAGACATGAATTTAATGTGGTTTGACAACTTTTTGCCTACATCCATTGGAACATCTCACCAAATATTTACTATTTCAAATAAGATTACAAGTTTTCTAAACAAACTTGAAAAAACTCTTTCCAGTACAAGTTTTCTAAACAAATTTGAGAAAATCCTCTCAAATACAAGTTTTTTTGGATAAACTTGAGAAACCTTTCTCATTACATGACCTCCTTTCACTTAAGGTGGTACCTTCGCTTGTCGTATGGACCCTTTTTTATGATGGTGATGAATGACTACATTCATGAATGTGATTCAGCGGACTTTAATTGTCCAACCTCTGAACCTATCCTCTCATATGATAATGGAGATTTCCAAGAGTAATGATGCATTCCACTACTTCTTAGAATGTACCTTTTAAATTTGACTTCCCTAATTTCTCTCTTACTGCTATTATGTACAAATTAGTACTCTAAAATCTCTAGGTTAGCATTTATGTCAGTTATTTCGCATGCCTATACATATGTTGTACCTACCCCTGTAAATTATTAGAAAAATAATACACTTTTAAGTTCTCTTTACTAGTAGGGGTATTGGATGGAATAGAATCTAAATCAATATTTTTAAAATTGGATCAGTTTTTGAACCATCAAGGTATTGGTTTAAGGTTCAGTTGTTAAACCACAGTCAAATGAGTTTTAATAAAATAATAATAATTAAATAATACATAAAATAATATTAAAGAAACATAATATCATAACTATATAACACTAAAAACTAAAAATAAAACACATTTTATAAGTTTTTAACATTCAAAATACACACAAATGTCCAAATCAAAGGTCTAAGTTGCAATAATACATAATGATGTCCATTAACAATAATAAATTTACATCTAGAATTAAAAAGAAAATGATAAATACTATAGGTTGATTTTTCATTTTTTTAAGAAAAAATAAAAACGTGGTATTAAGTCTTTTCTGTTAACTGGTTTTTTACTGGTTTTCCAGTTCTTTGACCAGTTTTTCTCATAACTAGTTTAGTGGTTGAATTAAACTAGATACTAGACTGATTCACCTGTTTTTCAGTCAGATCGATCAGTTTGGTTCAATTTTCAGAACACAGATGTCAACAACGGCACCTATTATCATTTATTTCCATTCCTTTCTATCCCTTTCCAATAATCAAAATAGAGGCTTCTTGAGCTTAATGTCTTAACCTATAGTGGTGGCCTACATGATGGACTTCGAATTTGTAATCCAAATTAATGTTTTTGTATATCTTTTATGATTGTGCATAGGTTTTGCCTAGTATATTATGTGTGGAATTAACTGATCCATTTTCTTGTTTCTATCTTGCTACTTGATCGTATGAGCATATCATGCACAGAGATGTAGTGCCTTGTTACCCTTGTTTTGTTAGGGATAGATAGGTTGGTCCTTTTTTAAAAAAAAATAAAAGAAAATGAAAACATTGGTGGACCATAATATATAATTACTAAGCTCCATCCTTTCCTCATGTTTTACACCTTAAACATTGTAGGATAGTGAATTGCAGTTAGTTTTGCACAGTTAGCCAGTTTGTTTGGGTTGTTTTCTTATTTTATTCTTTTTTTCCTGGTCTTTCTGGGGATGATATCTTTATCTTGTCCAAATTTCTTGTACTTGTTTCTCTCTTCTCTATAGTAAACATTTTTTTTACTATCTAAAGAATAAATTGTATGAGTTTGCTTGGTGAAGGTTTACTTTGTCTTAGCACAATACTAACCCGTGAGGTTTTAAGGATATTGACAAAGTTATAATGAGTTAAGCCATAGGATAAAGAATCTATTCTATGGTGAACCATTTTAAGAGAGAGCTAATTGTCTGTGCTCTTCTGTAGACCTCCATTTTCTGAAATAAGTATTTGGCTGGTTGCTTTAGTGATCTGGGAGCATATGCCTTTTTGCTTTAGTGATCTGCTTCTCAATTTCACTAATAACACAATCCCTTTCTCTCAACAATAACAGGTTTCTGGGTAGTCATACTATCTGGATTAAATGCGGTGTACAGTTAAGTGAAAGTTGGTAGTTAAGAAATGTACAAGAGTATGCTGAAACTCAAATTCCAATGCTAGTTAATGGGGTGAATTTCAACCGCTTAGGTATTTGCCTGGTTGATATCCTAACTGGTGTTTGGCATTTATGTAACCTCAGTGCTTGAGATTCCTACAATGAGGTTGAATGCCAAAGTCAGCAGAATGTCAGCAATATACGTTGGTGAAAAATAAAAAATAAAAAATTTCTCGGTTAACTTTTATCAGAATCAAGAAATGTTTCTGGATTTACTTTTATATCATATCCAGACTGATGAAACCTGTTACACCTTTATTCTATATTCTCTTGAAACAAAGAGGTAGGGAGGATTACCATTGTGTAAAAGGCATGCCTGGTGTAAAACAAGATATACGTTTGTAAGTAAAGAATTGAATCAACTGCCATATATCTTACATAATATGAAGAAAAAAATGTTTTCGTTCTGCTTGTGCTTCCAACTTGCTGAGGTTGTTGCTGTTGAGGTTACTTGGGGTCCCTTTATTGGTTTTGTTTCTTGAAGGAGGCTATGTTGCTGTGTCATACTTCTATTATATTGCCTTTTAGGAAATTGGTGCTTGATAGCTCGCGTAAATGTCTATTTCTTTTAGGGTTCAAGAAAATCTCGAAGAGAATGGCAGATTCCTGATGCTAAACAAGGTGAGTCTTCCAAATTTTCATCAGTCTTGGAACTCTTACCCTCAGTTGTGGAGGGGAAATATCTTCTAGAGCTGTGAAAGGTGTTTTTCTTGCTGTATAAGCTTGGTCTAATACACAATGTGACAAGAATCATGAAATTAATAATGTGACATGAAAAACATATGTGAATGTTGTTGGTAGATGTGTTTCATCTCTGTGATATCTTTAAATGCATGGGTCTTTGTGACTAGGACGCTGTTGCACTGTCCAAGAGACATGTGCTGGTAATTCTCCTTTTGCATTTGCATACATTCGCTTGCACACTCATTCTTATTTCCTTTCGTTATAAGGGGTAGCACATCCAGAGAGACCAACGTTTGATTTGGCCTCAGGCAGAGGATCCTCTAACAATTAATAACCCATACTTAATGTAAACCTTAAGTTGTGAGCAATGCTAGTCATATTTGGCTTAACACAGGTGCATTTGTAGAGCTTGACATTTTATTTTTAGCCAAACATCATTCTGATGATGAAATTTTTAAAAGAAACTCTGGGGGGTTGCTTAAACTTCCAATAGAGAAGACTTTGTTGGAGGATCCTGAATTTCATCTTTCCTATTGAGATAGATGCATATGTATTATTTAATCCAATTGATTGTTTCATATTCTCTTGTGATTTATTTGACTCTCCTGGCAATTCAACATTTTTCAATAACATTCATAAGTCTGTCTATTTACCATGTAATGCCATGAAGAAACTTGTATAGCTTCTTGCTGTTAATTATTACATCAATAATTTAAACTGAGCTCATTACATCAAGTAGAAGTTGGTAAGTTACACGCCTATTTCTTCTCCCCAGTAAGAATTATACTCTCTAGTTTATTGCTCTTTGTGGCTATCCTGATGCTTCAAATATCTCAGCTGCAACCTGCATGGTAAAACTAACAGATTAATAAAAAAAAATATTTAATATGAGATCATTTTTATAGATTCACTCTTCATTATTGTCCCCATTGGTTTTTCTAAGTATACCAAATTCTGACCATACCTTGGTGTTGTTTACCTTCTATCGTTGCAATTGTAGCTGAAGTTCACAACAAACTAAAATCTGAAAAGATTTTTACCTATTATTAGCATGTAACTTTTATCAATACTAGCTCTGTTCAAGTTGTCAATGAGAACTTTTATTGGTTTAAATTCTATTAAGAAAGAGAAAAAGCCAATAGCTATTGGCCAAGTTTTGACTGTGAATTTGATGCGTCGTTGAATTACTTGGACTTGCTTGCTGTCTCATGTTTATAGACCATGTCCTACTGGCAGGATGAGTATTTTTTAGATTATGCTGAATCTCATATATAAAAAACCTGAGAGCGGGTCTGTGCCAAGTTTAGAGGCAATATCTAAGGATGGGACTGTACTGGCTCAAAGTACCTTTGTAGATACTGCTGCTGTGGTGATCCTTAGTTACTACTTACTAGTATGAAGTTTGCAAGAGAGCTTAGTAGACTTAGCTTTGTTGATTTCTTTTGTATATTATGAATTATGTGACGCATAATGCTGCAGTATTGGTTCTTTTTTGCAGTTTCACTATGTTATTTGTTCTTAGTGTCAATAAGAATAATGTAACGGTCATTATAGGCATATGGATAGCTTGAGTACCACATGTTATTCCATTTCAAAGCAACCGTTATCACTTCTAAATACAAAAACATGCCTGTTCTCGAAAGTTAAGAGGGCAGATAATTAGACATGCCCAGAGAGACAAACTTATTGTATATGTTTTGGGCGAGGAAATCAGAACAACGAAAACTTTGGCAACATAATTCTAGGCTAATGGTGGTCTGTGTATAGCACGTTACACCTACTCCCGGGTATAACATACCGTATCAGTATAAACTTTTCTGGGGGGAGTGTTGATCACTTAAGAGTTTAACTAGCTCACTGATAGTTGTGCGACGTCTTTGTTGTTGTTTTTTAATTTATTTATGTCATGTTTGATTTGATAATTTGAGAAGATATCAACAAACCACTCAAGACTCATTAAGCACATTATGCTTACCACATGGTTGCTCGTTAATGATATATGTTTTTAGTATAAGTATGAATAATTGGGAGTGGGAAGGTTTTTTTTTTTTTTTTTAAAATCAAGAAACACATCGCTGGGAAAATTCAGAGATGGTGCTTGTTATGATAATTACTAGTTCAAATGAGACGGATCATCTTTGCCTTAAACTTCAGACGGATCTTCCTGTGTCTCAGTACTCGTCTATTTTTTTTATTCCAGTCCAAGATTAGTTCACTTGATAGGGTTATTTTTGATACTTCGAACTGACGTGTACTGCCTAAACTAACAACCTGTTGGTACTCGTACCCGTCTATTAGAATATGTCCTAATTAAAAAGGAAACAAACGAAAAAAAGATAAAAAGGAGAAGAACGAAGGACCTAAAGAACAACGTGAGACAGGTTGAGATAGATCTGTATCTGCAGTTGGTGTCTGTCAATCACAATAATGTTACCAAACACCATAAAAATTATTGGCGTATATGAGGAACATATTTCTTGAATCACGAATGATAGCTATTAACTTTTATCCACCCTATAGTCATATACGTGTCTATGAAGCAGACATATCGGAAAAGGTTCGGGTTTGGGGAGACCCACATGGGAAGGACAGCCAAAGAGGTAGGTAAGGGTTCTTAGGACAACCTCCCCACAAGTACCTAAGCACATGGCACTCTCTTGTTGCTGTGCTGGCTATCACCATACGGGAACAATCATGTAAATGTAAATCGTTGGCCACAATTTCTTCCTAATCTCTTTGAGCTGAATCCCCTTTTCTTTCATTTTCCCTACTCAAAATTTTGGATATTCCTATTTGGGTGGGTGTTTGTGTGCAAGACTAACTGGGAAGAGGCTCCCATATGTTGTTACTCCTTTTTGGGTTAGCTAAGTAGGTTGATTCATTTGTAATAATAGCACCCAACTGATAGCGACCACGGCTGATACTCAATTTATTAATGTGAGTACCTATGCCTTTTATCCTCTTTATTATCCGTCAATGTATCATTATCACTATTACAACCATTTTAGATCTTTTTGAGTTCTCTTTGAATAGATTTTTAATGGGTATTTTTTTTAAACCAATACTTTTCATGACCTGACCAAGATCACGATAAAGTAATAAATTATACTAAAATTTGATCTTACCCGACCCCAATTCACCCTTAAAAGACATTTATAGAGTGAAACGCTTATAATATAATTAAATAAATGTAATTTTTGAAGTTAAAGTAAACAATAACTCTCTCGATTGTTGTACAAAACTTTGAAGTAAGAGTGTTCTTTTTTTTTTTTTTTCTAAATAGATATAATATATGCCCAAAATCCCAATTGAAGTGTTCTCTTTTTAACGACAAATAGGGAGGATGACCAGACTTTTCCCCCTCCTCCAGAACTCAACGTATGTAAAGTGGTAAAAGTTTATTTTATTGGTGTAAAATTGGTAAAAGTTTGAGTGTTCACAAGTCAGCCTAATTCAAATTTTGGAGAAAAAAATTGTATAATTAATTGTAAATTGTTTTTTTAGTGTAAAATTGGTAAAAGTTCGAGTGTTCACAAGTTTACCTAATTCAATTTTTGGAGAAAAAAGAATTCTAAGCAATCAAAATTATTTGTTCGGTTTAATTTTATAAAAACCAACCTATTACTACGTGCAAGTTTAAGGACATCCATATGCTTCTAACGAGGATATTGTGACTATTGTCTACTTAGATGTTCAGGTCAAATGTTCTTTTTTTCTTCATATAAATTCAAGAGTAGTGTAATAAAAAATTTGCACTGCAATCTAAGAAACCGATAGGCCAATTTTCTTGGACCAAACAGAATGTGTTGGGTTGTACCTAGCTAGAATGTGTGAAGACAATTTATATATGAAAGATTGCAAGGAATAATAAATTTCAAAGCTGTCTCCTCATCAACAAATTAAACGTTGGCTACCTTACTACGCTAGCGTTTGAGACGAAAAAATTTAAACGAGAACAGATATTGGAAGGCAAAGAAAAAGATTAGGCGAGGAACTCAAAGGCAGATGTTCTTATCAAACCAAAACGTAAAAATTTAAGCAAAAACTAAGGTAAAAAAGGACGAAGATGGGGAGGCTCAAAGATAAATGATTTCATATTACGGGCAACATGTATAATTTTTTGATGATTTTTGCATCTAAAAAGCTATTAGTTGTTAGTTGTTACCTGTTGGATTTTACATCAAGAAACCAAACATTCAAACCATAGTGTATTTATTTTTATTGATTCAGTTCACCCGACCGTATGAACCAACTCAAATCAATTTATTGATTTGGTTTGATATTTTAATTTTATATTTTTGAGTTTGGTACAAACTAACAAGTACCTCTGTATAAATGTGTTAAAAAGAAAAACTCATTGACATGCTTCTATTGAAAAAAAAAAAAAAAAAAAAAGTAGTTGGTTTTTGTATAGTGTGTGCGCCTTCATTATTTTGTTGGGAGTGGCAATCTAAATCATGCTGTAGTTCAACATATAACTGAACGAAGAGTCGGACTAGAATTGCAAGGAGTATGAGAAAAAGAAGGCAAAAAGTGGATTAAATAATCAGAAATAATTTCCCAAGTGGACCGAATCTTTTTACTCTCTCTTGCTTTCCCTACTTGAAAGCAACTTTTACCTATGGTACTAACTCTTACCATCCACATGAATGATATTCACCAAAAAGGAGACAGTGGATTGGAGTGGTGTGCTGAAGAGAGATTGAAAGAAAAATTAATAACATTTTTTATTTTTAAATAATTAAATATTACAATTATACAATTTTAATTTCTCAAATTATTCAGATATTTTTTTTATTATTATTTACAATCAAGTTTTCGATCTGTCTGTCATTCATTAAATATTTTGATTAAAGGAAGACTTGATTGTAAATGAGATAATATCTTATGAATTTTTGTTAAGAAGTTAAAAATAATAAAATAATATAAAATTGAATATATTTTGTATTTGAAAAATATTTTTAATTTAATTTTGTCATTGTGTATGCAATTGGATGGAAGATAAAAACAAAAAGGGAAAGGAAGGTGTACAGTAACAGTCCTAAGGTTGCCTCTGTGGCTTGCCTAAACTTGCAGCACAAGGTTGGGGCAAAGAAAAACGGAAAGTGGAAGGTGAATCAAAGCCCATATGCAACCACTACCACACATTATATCATTTTATCTTTCTCCTTTTCTCTCTTCTCTTCTTTTTATCAATTATCATCATCCTTCCTTGAACCCAACTTCCAACTCTTCTAGAATCGTGTCACTATCATCACACACTCTCTCTCTCATGCATGATAATGCACCAATATAATAAAGAATCGCAACAACCATTTCCATCTCTTTGCTTTCGCACATGAATAGCCAAACTACCGATACATTTCCTTCCAGGAAACCCACAACAACCAACTTACTTGATTAACTAAATGTTTTTTTTTTTCACGAAATCCAAAATCTCACTTCCAACACCAAAATACAATTTGATGCAGTTAACCTCTAGCGGTAGTTCTGTGTAGGGTATGTTTAACACAACTAACAGATAAATTCTTTAAAAAATAGTTAAAAATTGCATTTTATAAATTCAAAAGTTAAAATTAATAAATAAATAAATTAGATTAAAATTATATAATAAAACTAACTGTTGAATTCATCAATAAGTTTTAAAAAAATATGAAAGATGTATTTAATTATTTGGTTATATTTTGAATTTGGGTAAATGTTTTTAAATAATTATTTTTTTGTAAGTTATTTTAAAAATAATTTATCATCTTAAAAGTTAGGATAGTAATTTAAGATTTTATTCTCATTTTTAAATATTTTTATTTAGGGAAATGAGATAATATTAATAGCTTTGTATTATACTTTGATGATTTTATTTTATTTAATAAGATAGTAAAGATAAAAATAAAATAAAAATGGTAAATTAAAACCTTATAAATTCTGACACCATGAAAAGTAGTATTTTAAAAAAATTATAAATTAATTAAATAAATTATTGATATTAAATTTTAAATAACTAAGGGATTTTTATTTACTTATAAACAAAAATACATTCTTAATTGAAAATCATGTGAAAAAATATTTTATAAAACTGGATAAAGTTAAAAAAAAAATGAAAGGACAGAAAAATTATTTTAGTATATTTGGAAAAGATTTTAGATAGAATTTGAATAAAATTAATACTATATCTTCCAAAAAAAAATCTTATAAAAGAAATATTAAATGAAAAAAGAGTCGTATTACTTATTGATGTAAGCATAGCCATAATTTAAAGTGATTAAATGCAGAAGTGGCATAGTCCTTACGGTAACAGCAACAGGTTCACATGTTAAGAAGAAATTATTGAAAAAGAAAAGATAACTGACTGAGTTATTAGTTTTTTTTTTCATTTAGCGGAAGAGCAATTTTGTAATGTATTTCTTTATGGGAAAAGGGGGCAGAGATCACATCTTCTTGTCTTGCCTTGCCCATACTTTAATATAGTGTTCCTAATCCATAGCTATTAGCTAATGTCGTTTAACTCGTAATATATATGTTTTGATGCTAATAATAATAATAAAAAAATAAAAAGGGATGAAATAAAAAGAGAGAGAGAAAGGTACCAGCCACTCTCCTCTAACCTATCTCACCAACTCACGTCTAGAAGCAATAAGGGGGGTCATCTCATTCTCATCACTTGCTTCCCTTTCCCTTTGGGTCAAAAGCCTATATATAAAAGTCACCACCTGCGTTGTTGATATTGTTGGAGCAACACAACACAAAACAATACAAGACTCATAACATAATAATAATAATAATAAGAATAAGAATAAGAAGAAAAAAGATAATAAGATAAGATGGGAAGGTCCCCTTGTTGTGAAAAAGCACACACAAACAAAGGTGCATGGACCAAAGAAGAAGATGATCGGCTGATAGCTTACATTAGAGCTCATGGTGAAGGATGCTGGCGTTCTCTCCCTAAAGCCGCTGGCCTTCTCCGTTGCGGCAAGAGTTGTCGCCTCCGCTGGATCAACTATCTCCGCCCTGACCTCAAACGCGGCAATTTCACTGAAGAAGAAGATGAGCTCATCATCAAACTCCATAGTCTCCTTGGCAACAAGTAAATAATAATGTTCAAATTCTTTCTCTCTCTCTCTCTCTCTCTCTCTCTTTATTTTCAATTTTTACTTACTTACTTACTTACTTATTCATTCATGATATATACATATATATATATAGGTGGTCTCTAATTGCTGGAAGATTGCCGGGCAGAACAGACAATGAGATAAAGAATTACTGGAACACTCACATAAGAAGGAAGCTTTTGAGCAGAGGAATTGACCCCGCAACTCACAGGCCTCTCAACGATTCTTCTCATCACGATCAACTTCAAGAACCTGCTCATGCTGTTGCTATTGCTGCCACCGCCACAACCACCACTACAATATCTTTTGCTCCTAAACAAGAGGAAAAGGAAAAAGACGATGACCACCACAACAACAACAACAATAACAACAACGTCTTTGTGTATTCCAAAAGTCCCACATCGGAGCGCTGCCCTGACTTGAACCTCGAGCTAACCATTAGTCCTCCCCATCACCACCAATTCAAGAGAACCCTTTGCTTTGCCTGCAGTTTGGGTTTGCAAAATAGCAAAGATTGCAGCTGTGGCCTCAATGCTAACTTGCCCAACGCTGCTACTGCCAACGCTGCTGCTACTTCCTACGATTTCTTGGGCTTGAAAACTACCGTTTTGGATTATAGAAGCTTACAAATGAAGTGAATATTTTCATTTCATAATCTCTCTAATTTGTATCATCAATTTATTAATTAATTACTTGTTTATGGATGCAAATTATACATTTGAACATTCTTGCTTGCCCAATGTTTTTCCTTTTTCCTCCTTTTCTTTTTTCCTATCTTCATATGTTCATGTACTTCTTCTTCCCCCCTCTTCCGCGTATTTTCTTTATTCGTAAATGTCGATAACTGTTTCTCCGCCAGCAAAAAATAACACCATACGATTTAAAGAAACAAAAAAAAAAAAAAACAAAACTGTTAAACTTAAAACTTTCTTCTTTATACCATCAACTAATTTTCTTGTTTCAATCAGCTTCAATTCATCACCTCCACCCATGGTACGGACAATTAATTACCACAATCATTTTTAATCTTCTTTGCAATATCTGATTGATTGATTGATTAATGATAATTTACATCCTGGTATTCACTTCTCTTTAGCTACTGTTTAAGACATGTAGGTCTTGTTTGTCTTTGATTCGGATTTGGCTTCCGATTAGTTTAGATTCTATAAATTTGATTCCTTGTATTTTCTGAATAGGATTGAGATACGCTTTCATTCATTTTAACCTGATTTAATTTTATATGATATTTTAAAATTTATAATTAATCATTTGATTTTTTTTAGACATTTTCTTCATAATTAATAATACATACATTTTTTATTTAAAATAATATTTTTTACATGACATGTTAATATGTTTGTATTATTTGTTCCATTTATCCAGCTAACTAATATCTTAAGCAGATAAATTAAGGATCATTAGGTGTATTATGTACTGTGTTATACATTCTTTTAGTACCTTTTAGACACTTTTTAGTATTTATGTTTTTTAAACATATATTATAAAATGTTTTTTGATTTTTTAAATTTTATAATTTAATCATTCTTAATTTTTAATGTTTATTTTGTCAATATATCGTATTCAATCAATTCCAATTTAGTTATTCATTAAAATTTAATTATGTCTAAACCTAAAATTAAACCAATAGAAATATTAAGTGGAGAACGAAAAGAAAAAAAACTTGCCGAACTTATTGAGGAATCAGGATTAATTATCCCTACATTGATTTATAAACGATAAAACAAATCCCTCTAACATGCCAATTCGATCTCTTTCTGTGTATATGGACAATGAAGACTGTAAATTATTCAGATTCCTTTGTACTTTTGGATGCTTTCGGGACTGTCTTTTATAGAGATAAAGGAAAAAAATATGAGACTGAGTTGTTCATATAGAAAGAGTAAAAATTAAGATGAAAGGGAGGTACTGATAGGTAATAACCTAATTAAATTTATCTTCCATGCTTTATCCCCTCGCTAACTCGTAGTAATAGCTGGCTCAATATATTTACATATATACGTACTCATATGCTCAATAATTAATAGGCTACCTAAATTGCGTGGATGAACTAACATATTATTTGTAGTACCACATATCCATCATATATTCTACCATCCTCCTAACATTTAATTATTTAGGTCACGAGTCAACAAACTTCATAACTTTAGTATGTAACGGTATATATGATGTGTACCTACTTAGGTTTTGCCATTATTTTTTATTTTTATTTTTTTCTTTTGGTATGTAACAGTATACAACTCGTTTACAATATTACATTTTGCAATTTTACAATTATATGGAAAATGACTTTACGGGCTGAGTTGGTAGCAATTATTTCTTTTCCCACGTAAATAGAATATATATTATTGTGCTCTTCTAAGTTTGTTGACACGCTTTGGGTGGGCAGACCATCATAATATGCTTCTGTATTATAATATTAAAATGGAAAAAGATAAGTAAAATGTGTTAGAAAGAAATAATGGATCTGAAGAAGGTTAGCAGTTTTATATCTGATGCCTGTTTTCGTTAAGTAAATCAAACACAACAACACTGAGTAGTTACATTCATCAAGTAGCCTTCGATATGGTTTTGGTATTTAAAGAGTGTTTTGTGCTAATTTGGGCATTTGGCCTATATAATGCTAGCTGCAGAAATTCCTTTTAATTTATTTCTCGTTTGCCATTCAAACAATGCTTGCTTAATGATGGTACTTCTCACTCTAGTTGTGTATTGAGGATATGCAAGGAACATGAAATAGGTTAAGTGACACAAATCAAATTAATTAATAGCTGGTAGCAACTAAAATATAGCGGATTGTGAAATGATCCTACCAACCATCCAATTTTATCTGCCTCATTAATTTAGGGTTATGTCATCATGGGGTCAGTGACTAATTTGACTGGACTTTGCGTTGGGGATCATGGCTATTCACTCACTAGCGTTGGATGGCTTGGATTCATATGCCATATCTACTCCAGCCTAATAACTATTATGAAAGATTATATTACTGGCACATTTTTTATTTTTATGCTTCATAATTTCTAGAGCTGTATAAAATTTTATCTTTAAATCATTATATATATTGGGTTTTTTTTTCATATAAACCTATTATGATATAGTTTTTGTTTCATATATTAAAAAATATAAAAATTAAGGTAAAAATAGCCTAAACTTGTATTTTGATACTCGAAAGAATTTTAAGACTTTGATTTTTAATTTTCATAATATTATTACATCAATTTATTGTTTGATATTATTTATTGAGACCTAATAAATAGATATATATTTTTTATTAGGATCACTAGTCTTTTAGATCGGGATAGGCACTTTAGTTTGTCATTTTTCACCTAGGACGAGATACAAAGCTTAGTTAATATTAACTATCAACCAACATGTCATCATAACAACATACAAGATGGTGTCCACATTTCAAATTCTAAAACCTTGTCTAAGATTACCCATCACAAGTGGACGTAGTATAGTCATGGACATAAACAACATACATTGTGTGTCTAAACCCTAAAAATATATATTTCCTAGTGTAGTCGTGAACGTAGACAACATATATTGTATGTCGAACCACGTTAAATTTTTGAGTATTCTCTCTCTTTCCTTTATTTCCTTCTTTTATCGTTGCGTTGTTCCTAACAATAGGAACATCACCAACATATAACTATCAAGAAAGGTTAATCCCTCCACCATTTTCATGAACCACTTCTTAACCTTGTTATACTTGCTACAAAGTAATTAAGCATGATGACAACAATAACATGGTCATTCCAAATAGTCGTTAGGGTAATAATAACATTATAATAAAGTCCCATCAAGATTTCATATCTATCACCATCTATAAATAACAAAAATTGACTTCCTTTAAGGTATGTATTGTTCTTCCTTACTATCGTTTTATCAAAATTTATATTGATTAGGCATTTGAGTGTTTCCTTTGTAGGAACACTCACTCTAACCACTAGAAGAACCACCACAATACAATTTGCAATATCTTAACATCAACCAATAGATCATTGACATTACCTATGAGAAAAGATAACTTCACTTTCACCTAGTTTTTGTGAACGCACATTGTGATTTGTCCTTAACACTCTCAAATTATTCTAATAATTATGCAACTAAGGTTTCCTCTTACCAAAATTTAGGTTTCAATAAGGAAAACCATAAACCACTATCGATAACTAACCCATTATTGCAACATCCATCCTAAACCCTGTGAGAGAGAATGATGGATCATGTTCCTTCATTTGATAAACCTATAGATCATTTAATTTTTCTCATGCAGAGCCTAAGTGTAGCTAGGAGTTTCAATACCATCAAATGATGCTCTAATATGATATAAGTTAGGAGAGCCGAAGGAAATAGAAAAGCTAATAAGGGTCATGACCACTCCTAAATTTTGGATTTTTTTAATTATATTATATTATATATATATATATTATTTGTGTAACTCACGACCATGTGGATCACAAGTCTAAAAAAGTGGCTTATTTAAGATTACTACCTTTTAAGCTCAGTTTGTTTAGTCTATAAGTTAAATGAATTTACCTAGAAACAAATGGATCTACTCACAAACTTTGTGTGTGTGTGGATGTATATAGATATATTGTGAGAGATAAAATCATATTGATATAACTTTATCAATTATTAAATCATTCAATAATTTTACGTAAGATGTGAATTTTGTTAATTCAACAGTTGAAATATATGTTTATATTATCTTGATTGTTTATGTCAAATTTTATAAAAATTAAACAATAATAAAAAATGATTAAATGATTCACATTTTAATGTATTTTAAAAATTATATAAAACATTTATTTTAATTTATATATATGAGATATTAAATAATTTTAAATTAATATAAAATTTTATATATATATATATATATATATAATCAATTTAAAGAAAACTTTCAATATAACGGTTTATTTAAAAAAAAAAAACTATGCAATTAAAACACACACAAAATAAGAAGTGACATAGAATTTTGTTTGAGCCATCTTTCTCTCATAGTCGTATGCGCGACACTTGACAAACATTGAAACGCAAAAGCACGAACATACACTGCAGCGTCGACATTCTTAGGTATTAATCATAGAATGTATTTACTTAGCTTTTAAATGGTAACAACTAGTCACCCGCCGTTTTTACTTTGCAAGCTAAGAATAGTCTTTTAAGATTATAGAATATTGCTTAGTTTTACAAATATAAGGTTGTATATATACTGCATGAATGTATAAATTTTAAGAATGAAGTTTTAATGAGTTTAAGTGAAATTCTCTTCCTCTCTGTCTTTCAGTGCGCCTGTGCAAAGTGCCAAGAATTTCTTCTTGTTCTCTTTCTCTTTTGTTGTGTCGTTGTGGGTTTTAATTTATTTCCATTGATATCAGTTATATAAAAGGTTGCAATTTCTAAATTTCAGCATTTATATGCAGTGAGACACTTGACATTTAGATTTTATTTTTTATTTTTTATGTTTTTAATTGAGAAGACTCGCAGGTTATATATGCGGTGTTGATGTAGAATGGTTAAAATTATATCTATTTATTTTGCGAGCTTATGTAGGTCGACGACCATTTCAATTTCAGGCCTATGCCGAACCTAACTTCAAATAACAGTCTTCTTTTTCCACTCGTCATTTTTCTTTTCTCCCCATTTCTGTTCTATTTTCTTAAACTGCTTTTATATTAAGGAATTTATTTCAATTGATTGAATAAATCTTGTGAATTATAATTATAGACTTCTGCACACTGCCTTTGTCTCTGCTTGCTGCCATTCATCAACTCACCCAATCTCTATTAGCCTCTTACTTCTCTTCTTTACCATTTTTCTCATTTTCCCATATGTTATTATTTGTATTAAACTTACCATTACTTTTTTACCATACCCTTTTACACTAGTTTGCATTTACATTTGTATTAGACTTGTTTTTTTTTTTTTACTTCTATCTTAATTTCGTATTAAACTATTAGTGGTGGGAAACTAGCCACCATCACACATTCCTCTTATTAATGTGTTTTATTATTAGTTATTAACTCATTTTGTTTATATTTGGGTGTGTTTCTTTTATTATTATTTCATTAGACTTTTTAACCTATTATTTTCATTGGACTATTATATATGTCATTTACTTGCTAAGTTGCCATGTTTTTTTATTTGTTTTGTCTTACTAATTATTAACTTACTATTAGCATGCTCTTTTTAATGGTAGTTTAAAATAGATTTAAAATAAATATTATTTGAGCATTTTTTATCCAAGCATTTTATTTAAGTATTTTTTTATGTGACTTTATTATCTATTTTTGAAATTTGTCGGCTAATAATCTTTGACTATAATAGAATTCTTTCTCACTAAATTTAATTGAAATTTGTTATCAATTTTTTTAATTTTTAATTTTTATATTTCTTTTAAGTTAAAATATGCTTAAAAATAAAAACAATGAATTCATTTTGTAAGAGGAAAAAAAAGATAACACGGACTATTCTAATAAATTTACTTCAACCTAGATACTAATTTACCACAAATATGATAATTGATGATTTTTACACTATAAAACAACAATCGGCACAATAATGAAACATGTAAGAAATGATTAAAAATAATAATAATAAATAAAATATATATTAATTAAAAATATTTTAATTAATTTAAAATTATATAATTACATTAATTTAAAATAATTTTAATTATTTCAAATAAAATATATATATGTGTTGATTATAATTAATTTAATTTTTTTAAAATAAGAATATGTAGTTATTCTAATTAACTTAACTACTAATTTTATATAGTTTTATAAATTAAAAAATAAATTAATTAATTAAAAAAATCATTTAATTACATAAGAATTTTTTGCTTAATTTTTTTTATTTTAATTATTATAAATATATATACTTATTTTAATTATATTAATTATTATATTTATATAGTTTTATAAATTAAAAATAGATTAAAATTTCTCTAAATTTTTCACTCAATTGTATAAAAATTTTCATCAGACTTTTGTATTTTTTTTGTTATATAAATTACGTAAGA
>JAMLFT010003366.1:0-22269 GCA_026544285.1 Pachyrhizus erosus | reverse complement strand
TTATAAAAATTTAAAAATTTGATTAACTTAATTAAAAATATTACATTTGTCTTAAACTAATATATTTTTAAAACTATTTCTTAAATAAAACTAACAAACATTAATTAATTATATTTTTTTATCCTTACATTATTTTAAAATCATTTTAATAAAAACTATTTTTATAAAAATATAGTTAATACAATAAATACTTTTAAATTGATTCTTATAAAAAAAATCAAATCACACTTTTAATTTAAATCTTATAACAAAAATAAGAAATAATAATAAAAATATAATCATATTATTAATAATAAAAGTTAATATTAATAATAATAAATAAATAATAAAAATAAAATATTTAAAATTTGAATTTAGATATTAATTTCATATTGTTTAATTAAATAAGTTTTAATTTAATTTAATTTAATTTTCACCTATTTTATTTATTTGTTTTCTCACAATGAAATTACCTGTAAAAAGAAATCTGAACTTGAGTGTGTTGTTTGTCCATATTGGCTGTCTTGCTTTGTCCTGGAGCGTGATATTGACATTGCACTGTATTGACGTGAGTGAATACTAAAGTGTTTGACGTGGGCTCATGCATTTCAAGTTACGATGAGAATTAAAATTAAGGATATTTTGTCCATATCATACGTTGTTGCCGATTGAGGTCCCCAATCCCTATAACATCATTCAGTACCAGAGCTCTGCATTATTTTATTTTCTGGCTCCTTTTTATTTTCTGTAATACTAACATTTTCAAAGCCATGCATGCATGCACAAACACTACCACCTTTATCCAAAAATAGCACTTTCTTTGCTACATCCTATAAAATGTTATATGTATTTTATGAAATACTAAAAGTATTTTTCTTTTAGGATGAATCATGTTTTCATCTCTCTAGTTTTTTTTTTTCAAATTCAGTTTTAATCTCTTGAAAATAATTCTTTTGGTTCCTCAAAATATAAAATGTGTTGTTATTTTAATCCAAGTCAGTGCTACCGTCACTATAAAATTCAAAATTTTAATTTTGTTCGTTATAAAACTTAAAATTTTGATTTTAATTTCCATAAAATATTATTTTTAAAATTTTAATATAATATATCAAGCAATATCAGACAAAAAAAAACATCATACTCACCACTTCATAATATTATTGGTATGAGTATTAGACTTAAGTTTTCTCAATTTTTTTTTTAATTCTAACCACAAACAACTTATTTTATTAATAAAACTTAAAATTATGACTACGAATTTTTTAAAACTAATAGTGTTTTAACTTGGATAATTATAAAATTACTTAAAATTAACTTATTATTATAGATTTATGTCGTTTAAAATGTATGTTAACAAAATCAGCATCAGACTAATTTATATCAAAATTGACCAACCATAACAACTTGTAAAATATCACTTGAATGTTTATTCAAGAGAAAATTTACTTGAATCAAAATGCAAACATAATTTTATGCAAATTTTAAATGTCAAGTTTATATTCAAAATAGAAGATCTTTAAATAATTTTGTAACTAAAAATTATGCAACAAATATCTTCATAAATAAAAATATGATTAAAAGTTAAGTGATACAAAATGTAAAAATTATAGATAAATAGAGTTTGAATTTAAAAAAGAGATAGAGATTAGTAAAAGATTTAGAATAGAAATGATAAAAGATGAGAATTGTAATAAAATAAATCAAATAAAAAAGTAAATTACATAAAAATAGATTACATTAAAATATAGATTCAAACATACATATTATTCTTACAACTAGTAGTCGTTTTCGTATGACGTAAATGATATTTAAAACTTATACAAGATTAGAATCAGCACAAAAAATTGACTCCTACCATAGTTATTTATAGCCTAATTAACACAATGATTAATTTATAAAAAGTCTACCTGTACAATTTATTTAAAATTAAAATAATTAATATGTGAATAACTGTCTTCAACTTAATCTTTGTCTAAAGATTGATAACTGTTGTCAAATGTATTTTGAGCATCCAAATGTCCAGATTTTGAATTGTGTTTATAGTCTTGGAACTCCACTTCTAGAACTTACGTGATTGAAGTTGTTTTCAATCACACTTAGAAATTTTCCTAAGTTATCACCTTAATTTCTTTATTGGAATCTTCTCATGTAAACCATACATACATACGATATGACCGCCTTCTTTTTTCTTTGTCGAATATATGCCTGCTCAATAAGTAAAACTTCTAAAACACAAGTACCATCAAATTACTATTTAAAAAAGTTACTTTATCACAATACTTATTTAAAACACAAATAGAAAGTAACTTCTTAAATACTAAGTGAAATAACTTCGTCGTGCACCGAATGTTATATGTCTAAAAATTAAACATTATACTTGAACGTCCATACCTAGAAAATTTTACTTAGATCCCTATTACTACCCAATCTAAAACTTTGATATGGTCATTTAAGTGAAGTTGATCGAGACCCAATGATAAATGAGACAAAACTTAATCAAACCTTATTTATTAACACAATATATTGATATTAATTTTATGGATAGTTAAACTGTAAAATAAAAAATATATAAATTTATGTTAAAGTATATTTTATGATAATAATGTAAAATAAATAATATCATTATAAATATAATATTATGTTATACAAAATATTATCTATGAAATCAAATTTTATTATTAATAATATATAATTGTTTTAAAAAATATAGTTTCTGAAAAAATATAGGACATTTGGTTGAGTAAGGATGACCTAAAACATAATATGAATCCATCCTAAAAATATGTTGAACCTAATTATTAGATTCTATAACTTTCAAAATCAACCTTTTATCAAGTTGAATTAGAGAGACGAAACTTGTCATGCACATTCTTAATTATTGGCTAAAATTTAGTGTAAATTAAAATTCTTCATTATTAGTTAAAAATATATTGTAAATACACTCTTTATTATTAGTTAAAATTTATTAAAAATTATAAAATTATATGTTCGACTCATTAAATAGAAAGTCAAACTTATAAAATTTTATAATTTCTAATAAATTTCAATAAATAATAAAAATTGTGGTAACGAGTGTGTTGCTAGATTGCTCAATCAAATATGTCATAACATTAGTAATGTACATGACTTATTTTGATTAGGTTTGATAATTGATTCCCAATTAAACTAACAATTATGGATTGAACATTATTGTGTGGTTATGTTAATAAGATAAATGTGAAAGTGGATAAATAATATATTAATTATTTAAAAATAAATAAAATAAGATAATGAATTATTTAAGAACTAAAATCAATCTATAAATTTTATGAAAACTAAAATCAATTTTTTTTAATTTTATGGAAACTAACATCAAAATTTTGAATTTATAAGGATTAAAAATTTAACTAGATTTGATACTGACTAAAATAAAATTTTAATTTAATAAGAAATAAAATCAAACTTTAAAATTTTTATAAGGACAAAAAATATACTAGTCATATGTCAACCACATGGATGCCATGTCACTCAATTGTCACATATATGTATATAATGTTAATGTGTAATTTCTTTAGTGTCCCATATATGTATATAATGTTAATGTGTAATTTCTTTAGTCACATTACCACTAAGATATTGAGTTAGACACCAAAATTAAATGAGTAAATCGTTATTTTTCAAATTAGTCCTTAAAATTAGGGAAATTTTAAATCCCTAAAATTTTCAGTTTTTATTTAAGCCCCTAAATTTAAACACTTATTATAATTTTGATCTCTAAACATAAGTTAATATTATCACATTAATTCACATTTTTTTTTAAAAAAATGGACTAATTTGGTTGATGAATTGCACTTTTAGCGACTTATTTAAACTTTTCTTAATTGTAGTGACTGATATCAAATTTTCCCCTACCATCATCTAAGGTGCACTTGGTTCAATTTTTGACATGGTTAAGTACACCAGATTTTGAACCACCACTACTTAAGATGCATCAGGTTTAATTTTTTATCTAGTCAAGTACATCACATTTTGAACTACCACCATCCAAGGTGTTTATGATTCAATTTTTGATTTAATTAAGTGCATCAGATTTTGAATCATCACACCTAAGATGCACCTAGTTCAATTTTTTATCTGGTCAAGTGCACTAGTTTTTGTTCCAACACCACCTAAAGTGCATGAGGCTCAAATTTTGATCCTGTCAAGTGCACCAAATTTTGCACCACCACCACCCAAGGTGCACTAGGTTTAGTTTTGATCCAATCAAGTGCATCAAATTTTGAAACACCACCACCCAATGTACACTTGGTTTAGTTTTTGATCTCATTAAGTGCACTAGATTTTGCACCAACACCACCCAAGGTGCACTAGATTTAGTTTTTTGTCCGATTAACTGTACTAGAGTTTGTCCCAGCATAACCAAAGATGCACCTAGTTTAGTTTTTTATTTGGTCAAGTGCACCAAATTTTGAACCACCACTACCTAAGGTGCATCAGGTTCAGTGTTTTATTTGGTCAAGTGCACCAAAATTTTCCCTACCACCTCCTGGTCAAGTGCACCAGATTTTGCACCAGCATCACCTAAGATGTACTAGGTTCAATTTTTGATCTAGTTAAGTGCACCAAATTTTACACCACTACCACCACCCAAGGTACATTAGGTTTAGTTTTTTATCCAATTAAGTTTACCATATTTTGCACCACCATCACCTAAGGTACACCAGGTTTAGTTTGTTATACAGTCAAATGCATTAGATTTTGAACTACCACTACCTAAGGTGCACAAAGTTCAATTTTTAATATGGTCAAATGCACCAGATCTTGTCTCAACACCACTTAAGGTATACTTGGTTCAATTTTTTATCTAATCAACTGCACTATATTTTGTTTTACCACCACCCAAAATGCACATGATTTAGTTTTTTATTCAGTTAAGTACATCATAGTTAATAATCAAGAAACAACACACTTTGACACCACACAACATATAACTATAGATATGTGCATCGAAGAATTGCACTTTTAGAGACTAAAATTGTGGTTTACTTATATATAAAAAAAAACAACACTTTTTGTATTTTTTTTTAGTGACCAAAATAATAATAAAAAAGTTTTAGAAGACTAAAATCAAATTTTAAGAATTTTTAAGCAACAAAAAAATACATTTTATCTTTTTTTTTTTCTCAAAATGTTACCATTGCTTTATTCTATCCATAATCCTTAACATAAGAAACAAGTTGATATGTTTTTTTTTTCTAATTATAAGAAAAATAAACTTATTTTCATATATATATTAATTATTAATTTTCTTTTATATTTTTAATTTATTGTGAAGTCTATTAATAAGATACTAATTTTTTATGTAAGTAAATGCGCTAATTATTAGCTTATTAACAATGCACATTATTATTTAAAAGAAAATACACATCACATTTATTGGTAGACAAATATTTTTCTTAAATTACTAGTGACATTAAATATAACTGTTCTTTTTGTTTTTTTGGATAGAAATATAATTGCTTCTAGTGTAGAATATAAGAATTTATTGTGTGTTGTTCTCACATATAAATAAATTTCAATTGATTTTATCTTATTTAATAAAAAAAATTTCAAATTATCCTTCATTTAATTGATGTTTTATTTATAATGATTCTCTTTTATTCTTGATATCAAATTTTAAAAAAATGGTAATTTAAAAAAATATATTTTTTAAATAAAATTGATACAACTAAATGATGCTAACTAATTTTTTAATATATAAACATATGTTTTTATTTCTTTTTATATGTTTAAGAATAGAGAATGTATCATTTAAATCATTTAATTCTATGAATATTTTTAAAATAAAATTTAAATTTATGATATTGTCATTTAAAAATAAGTTTATTAATTTCTAAAAAAAAGCTAATAAGTTGCTAAAAATTGGTTGATTACTTATAACATTCTTATCCAATAATTTGTTCAGTCAATAACTTTAATTTATATCAATTAGATTTGATATAAATTAAACTTATCAATAACTTTAAAATAAAATTATCAATCATTTAATTTTATTATGGATGAACAATATCAATTAACTTATTAGTTTCTATAGGTGATTTAAGGGTGATAATTTTTTTTGAAAAGATAACCAAATATGTATGCAAAATATTTTGTATACTTAATTTAAATTGAGCTGATTTAAAACAAAATTTAAATAGATAGTCAAATACATGGAAAGAAATAAATTCTTATGCGAGTGACAAATGTTGTGTCAAGTGTCTTCCATGGAGAATTTTATATATCTCTGACTTTAAAAAATATTATAACACTTGAAACTTTCATGTTTACATTTTTCATTTATGTATACATTAGATTCTAAACTTTTACCAAGTGTAATCTAATAAAATTTTTTCATATAATATTAAAAACAACACTAAAAGCTTTATCTAAATTTTTCTTAAATAAAGAATTAAAAAATTTACCAGCTTTGCATTTGTTGCTGGTTTCACTTAATAACAATTCTTTTGAAATTCCTTTCTTTCGTCACAAAGCACAAATTTTCATAGAAAAATTTGCATGTTCTACCATTTAATTAGTTTCAACATCAAAAGTAAAAGTATTAAAATTTAAATACTTTTATATATTATCAATAAACCAATGTGATACAAAATGTGCATGATTAATCTAAATGTGAAATTATTTGTAAATATATATTTATATATATATATATAATATTTACTGTATTATATATAATATTAAACACCATTCATTTATTTTGATAGCCAAAATAATTAAACAACAATTTATTTATTAGAATTACAATTAATTGTCATTAAATTACTCATTAGGCACAAATTTAATGTAATTAACCCAATTAATTGCACTTAATTGTGTAAAAGTTAATTCATCACATCGCATTATCCTTAATTTGGATACAAATTTTTTTTATAGACTATCTTTTTATTATTTTAAAAAATTTTAATTAACTATTAGGTCACATATTTTTGTTAAATATTTTAATTAATAATAAATTTTTAAATTAACATTAAATTAAATATAATAAATATATATTCAAATCAATTGACCGCCATTCAATTATTTCAACAAAATCAATTAATACACATACAGTATTGTGTATGATTCTCCATTATACTCATATTCTAGGAGGGAAAATGTTTCCCCCAACAATAATACTATATTTTTAAACAAAACTATAATAAAACTAAAAACAATAAAATGAGAAATAGAAAAAAAGTTGCATAAAGGATACCCCTATAAAAATAATATAAGAATATAAGAAATAATAAAAACATGTTAATTCTTCATCTTTACTTTTTATTTTTCATTAAATATTTTTTTATAATTTTTATTATCAAATAACAATATTAAACAATATCATAATAGCTTAGATAGAATAATGATTTATCATATTAGAGTCTAATAGAATAATCATGTGTATTTTTTATTTCAAACTATCATTAACCATTTTGAACAAATAGGAACTTAAACATAATTTATGAGAAAAAAATTATACTAACAAAAACAAATTATACAAAATTATTTTATCAGACTTATTGATAATATTATAAATTTTTGCATTGTCAAAATTAATGTTACATCATCATTTAATATTATTACGGTATCAGTTTATTTGATAATAAAAACTAAAAAAATATTTAAACAATTAAAATAAAAATAATAAAGAATTAAAATTAATTATTTTTAAATGAATAAAATTAAAACATATTTTATTTTTTAAAGACTAAATTTATATTTAAGCCTCTTCAAATTTTTAAAATTTATTCTTAACAAAATTCATCAAACAAATCCTGTAATATTTTCATTTTGTAATATTGTAAAATAATCTAAAAAACAACTCTAATAAACAAGAAAACAGTAATTTTTAGACAAGGTATGTTAATTGTCGTAAATTCCTAATGTATGTTTCGATTTTTTTTTACTCATCAAAACGAGAAGCGAACTAAAGTAGAGAGCTTGGCATGGGATCCACACACAGAACACTATTCTGCTCGGTTCCACATCTGAGCTGGGTTCTACTTTTACCTTTCATACATATGACAAAGCTGTTACCTCAATATCCTACAATCTGTTTGTCGGCACGTAATGTATGTGAAATTAACAATTTGATGAGACTATTTATATATTATGTAATTTAGTTTAACCCTGCCTGATGACATATCCTCATGCAGCTTCTTGCTATTAGATCCTTGGACAAAATGGTAATAGTGAAGTAAATTTTGTTGTTTTTGTGTATAATGATGTTGATTGTCAATGTAATTCATCTTCTTTGACTACTAATTTGTCACAGGTAAAGCTTTGGGATTTGTTGAACAACCAACCATCTTGTGACACATCTTATTTTTTGAAGTAATGGAGCTATTATAGGATAATTAAGTAGTAGGTGGATAATTTTGTTTTTGGCGGATGATTATGTTCTATTGTAAAATTTTGGCGGATAATTATATTTTACTCATATTGTTGTATGATTGATCGATTATAGGATAAAACGTTAATAATTTAATACAATTGTACCTGCGAAAAGAGGTATTTTAATTTTTTGTCCTTCAAAACTCGAATACTCTCAAATCTTGTGAGAAGGATATATAAAAAAAACATTCATTGACCATCGATAATGAAGTCACTTTTGTGACATGTAAGTTAAAAAAGAAACAATTAATAAAATTTACCTATACTAATGCTAGCATAAGAATTGGTTGAAAGATAGAAAATTTTTCATGTTACTCAACGTTCAAATGATTCCACCTTAATCCATTAATTCAACAAGACTAAAAGAAACATAGGTAAACAATGACAATTGCCTCGTAATACAAATGCTAAGCATCCAACTGCAGTTCATTTAGTATCCAGAAACTACACAAGTTGTAGATGGCAGTCACATTTAAATAGTTACTAACGAATATAAGAGGGCCATAATACTTTTCAAGACTTGGTTGAATAAGAACGAAGCATGGCAAAGGTGGCGTCAAAACTTGGTTGTATTTTGTATTCGTTTATTCCACCAAAATCCATTATATTTAGCAGAGAGATACCTTTTATAAGATGGAAAGATGTCTGCAGTTTGTGTACACTACAAATTTTCTCAAATTAAATTACGAAACAATCTTTCCTAATACTGGAAAACTCCTTGGATTGTGGCTTGTGGCTTTAGCAAAAGTATTTAATTCCATAGATAATCTCTCATGAGTGCTTTTGACCCGTTCTAAAGAAGCTCCTAAACAGACTCAACACAGTGAACATCATTGTTCCTTGGCAGTCTTCAACTGTCATTTTCTCGTTCTTTCATTTAACATATCAAAGGAGAATGATACATATAGTTTATGTTTGGATAATTTTATAAACACTTATAAGAAAAAAATAAAAAAAATAAGTTTACTCTATAAGTTAAAATTAATTAATGCATATTTGTTAATGAAAAAATAAAAATTAATGAATTTGCTTTCACTCAAAATAGAGTCCAAATTTTAGGTATCATGTGTGACAATGTCTTAACTCCTTAATGTTGGGCAAATATTCGACGACCTACCCATACTCAAACTATCCATCCAGATAAAAAACAATTTGGGTCGATTCAGGTGATTATTTGGGTTATAGAATGAAAAACAGTTTAAATGAGTTGTAATGAATGGGTTTGGATTATGAAACTTTTTCTTTTTTTTCAAAAATCGACCCACCGAAGCTGTTATAAAAGAGGAACACTGTTTGGTACAGTGAAGAAATATCATGAAAGGAAAGGGAAGAGGAGGCAAGATCAAGGAATTGCTAAAAATCGTGCGTGTTTAGTCGCACAAAATAGGAAAGAAATATTATTTTTTTTTTTAAAAAAGAGGTGTGTTCCACAGCTAAAACCATCCACCTTCACACGTGAAAATTTGTGAAAAATCTTTGTCGGATGTAGCATTTGACAAAAGTAACACTTTATTGAAAGACAAAAGTAACTCTGCCTGTAGTCATTTTAGATTAGATATAAGATTTATTTGGATAAATTTATTTAAAATCACTTTTAAAAAATAAAAAATAATTTTTTTTCATAAATTAAAATTAATTTATACATAACATAATTTATAAAAAGTTCTCTCGTAAATTTTTTTATAAGTTATCTTATACATAAATTAATTTTAATTTATAAAAAAATTATTTTAATTTTATTTATATATATTTTTTAAAATTACTTTGGGATAAACTTACTTAAAGAGTCCTTGTTAAATTTTTATGTTTATGACAATGGCTAATTTGATTTTGTAACAAGCCATAATTGATTTTCTACACGTGTGAGGAAATCGATTTTGCTAAAAGCCGTAATCGATTATGGGATGTGTTCAATTTATTCTCACATTGATAGTATTATCTAAAATTAAATAACAAGATTGAAATGAACGAAACGAACAAGGGAAAATAACTTTTCTTGTTAAAAGAATTTCCTTTTGAATATACACAAGTTATTTTATAATTAACATGTTTTACAAATTTGCTTGAATTTTTAGGTTCAATATTTTTCAATAGAATTGTTCTTTTAAAAAAAACAGTATTGATTGATAAAAGTATAAAATAAAAGAAAGCGATAGTTTACTGAATTAGATAAAAATAAAAAACAAGTATTTGAATATAAAGATAAAATGATATTTTTATTAATGATCTAATTTCTTTTTTCTATTTTAAATCAAACAATCCTATCAAATTTAATTTTACTTTTTTTCTCATTCATTTGTCTTCAACTAAGTAATTTTATTTTTTTATTCTAGTTTTTTTATTTACTTAATTCCATTGGTGGTAAAGTTTCATTAGAATTGGTAAGAAAAAAAGAAAGATAAAAGATTGAAAAAATTGGTAAAGTTTGATTTTCTTCACAAACCGCAACTCCACCCTTACCCTTCTATTTCACTGTCTCTTATGTGGTCACCAACTACAGCTTCTCCCTAGCTATGACTACAAAAGCCTTTTTCAAACGACCCTGACAAGAACTGCTGTGTAGTTAGAACAGTTAGTTCAATGTACGTAGCCAGATACATACTCCAACATAAGCTAGCCTGAACTTGTTATAAATACCTATCTTCTCTTGTATTGCATCTTGAACATTTTCATTCCTTCATTTCTTTTCTTTTCTATTGGGGACAAGTATAAAGGATTTTGTATATTGCTGTTTAACTCAAGAGTTGAATGACCAAAGTTAGCATGGCTTTCAACTTTATATGAAACATGATGGAAAACTCATACTTCAATTTCTTGCCCCCATTTTCAGGGGTCTTAAACTTGCTATTGGATTCTTGGAATTTTACACATTTTAAATTGAAGATGGTTAGCTTTGTGACATATATATCTAACAACATCTTGAACTAACTTTGCTTTCATATGGTTCGTCTGTTAATTAATTAGTTTAACTAAATCACACCTGCTTACTTGAGTTGTACTAATCAAAATTAAAAAAATATTCAAGCTCGCAACTGCCAAAAGTGCATGATCATGTTTGCCAACTTAATTTGCTGTCCTGTGCTCAAGGTTGATTCACTTGATTGATTATTGGTTGCAGAAAACTTCTCCAGTGATGATTTGTGTAAAACGTGAAGCACATGGAGGTGATTGAATGTTATGCATTGGCCCATGCCGACAAATTTTAATGGTTTGTTTGGAAACTCTTGCATTGCTTTCAGATATGAGTTTTAGATTTTGGATATCGTCACTATTGTAGACTTTTCAAGGAAAGAATGTATATATGAACTTCAAAACTTCACCTAATTTTTAAAATATTAGAGTTTTGTTTCGAGAAATGAGAATTGGTCACGAAGCTTCATTTTCTCCAGTGCTTCATGATTGTTTCTCTCTTTGCTGGAGTCTGGGTAAACCAGATAAACAGTACCAATATTATTCGTTTATTCTATTACAAGTAAGGATTTAATTGTTAACAAATTTCTTGAAAATACTGTTAAAAAATTAATAAGATTCATCAAATGATTTCAATCGTTTAAAAAATAAATAGTAAGATACACCTTGTTTATTCTCTTCGGTCAATATCATTCTATGCTCTCCAGATTATTTTTGCTGCTGGGTTACATGGACATGAGTATGCATCAGATATTCGTGGTGGAAGAGATTCTGCTAATAACGATAATATATAATGTTTCTCTTTCTCCGCAGATTAACTCTATTAATCTAAATCCTTCTCCTAACCAACTAGCATTTTATCTTCATCTTGGCTGGTAGATTGCATTTGTCTAAAATAGTTGTCTATATTTTATTGAATTTTGTGTGTCAATAATAAATGCTTCTATATATTTGTCAATCCTTTAAGGTATACTTTTTTCATTAATATATTTTCATGTAGGTCTGGCATTTTGGATATTTATAATAATTTTCATCTGACACACATTCACTGCCAACCTCTGCTCAGCCGTAAGTTTGTTAGTTGTCAGACCTAGAGTTGCTATGCTGATATTTGTTAGATTAGTTTCAATCACTTATCTGTTGGTTGTATTAACAGCCAATTCAATTAGCTAGTTCTGTTTTTTGGTTTCATTCTTTGTTAATTTTTGTCTGTCATCCAAACACTTGTATAAAGCCACATTGATTCATTCAATACAATCTGAGTTAATTTTAAATCATTTCTTCAAACAAGTCTCCTATGCTAACTATCTTAGCTGAGTTCCTTAGATCCTTTTTATTCTACTGTACACCCAAGTCCTTAATTTTAACATCAATTGACCATGTAATTAAGAAAAAACATATACAAATAAATCTACGGTACACAACACAAACTAACCACAAAATTGAGAAGAAATGCATACGGCCATGTCTCATATGTCTAAATTTACTTCTCAAATTGTATTGCAAAGCTTTTAAAGTTGTTCTTTTCATAGGAGGGCCAACCAGTATAATGTTGACAGAGAGTTTCCTTTGTCTCAAGGAATCATCTCATGCACGGCTCATCCTTTCCACAATGCCATTGTGGCAAGGACAAAGGTTTGTGGATTAGAAAATTGAATTATTTTCGTTGTGTTCGAATTTTACATCTTTTAAAATCAAAGAAGCTTAGCTTTGTGACATTTTCATCTAACATCTTGAATTGTCTTTGCTTTGATATGGTTCCTCTGTTAATTAGTTTAACTAAATACCGCTGTTTTTAAGTAATCACGTCATTTTTCAATCCACCTTGAATTTTTCTTATCTGCACGCATGACCATTCACGCTAGCTTGCTTGAGTTGTACTAATCAAAATTAAAATCACATTCAAGTTTGTAACAGTGAATTGTAATGCATATAATCATGTTTGCCAACCTGACTTGTTGTCTTTTTCCTAAGTGTGTAACTATTTGTCTCATATATTTATATTTAAAAAATTAATTATTACATTATATATATTATTTTAAAATAAAAATTATTTTAATAGGTAGTTATGGGAATGTACTTGATCTTGAATAGGAACAGATATGGATACTAGATCGTAGAGCGAGGATGAGAATGAGGAACAATATATTTGATCCCACCTCATCTCATTGTCATGCCTACCATTCATCATTATTGGGTCAATATTTGGGAGTTGTTATTCTTACTCCCAATATTGTTAAGTTCACTTCAACTAAATAATTTTTCTTGTGACAAAATATCCTTGAAGAAAACACATTTCCTTTGAAACTAACATACAACTATGTTTCATTGTATACATCAACAAGATATGTTGAGATAAAAAATGAAATATATTTTTGTTGTGTATAAAGATAAGATCTATTAAGATATATAATAGAGATACATTTTTTTTATATAAATTATGTTGTGTATCTTAATATAATGAAACCTAGTGTCATGCAAAAAAAAATAAATAGAAAAGGGTGCTGGAGAGAAGAGAATGGGAGGGGGAGAGCTAAAAGTAGAGGGTGAGAAGAGAAAGAAGTGAATGGGAGGGGAAAGGGGTATGAGAGAAGGGGATAGAATATGAATTTCAAAAGATGGGGTGTGAGAATAGAATAAAAATACGGTGAGAATAACAATTTTAACGATTACACTCCAGGGTTTGGAGTAGCCTAAATCGGTAATGGGCCTTATGTATAATTGTTTAAGTGGACTATGGATTCATTTGGCTCTTTATTTTATTTTTACTTAGAAATTACTTTTAAGTTGAAGTATAATAATTTAAAGAAAACATTGAACAACTTTAAGCTTAAACATCTACAATTAAGATAATTAAATTCAAGCTTGAAAAGGGTCTCGGATTGAACAAATGGTAAGAACCCAAATCCACCATGTGAAACTAGACATTGTTGAAATTGTCGATGTCAAAACGTATACATAACTGTAATAACGTTTGATGGCCAGAGTGGCTCAAATTTTTTCGTCTTAAACTTCCTCACTTCCTCTTTGTGTACTATTCTGAACCGGTGTCATTGATGTTGGAAAATGGCTTAAATACAATAACAATGTTTCTTATGGTTTATATTTGTGTGAGGTTAATTATTTTTATTATTTTAAATAAGATATTATTTAATTATGTTTATATTTTTATTTTAAGTCATTTTTTATTGTGTCAAAAAATATTTTGTATAATAATAGTGTAAAAAAATAAGAAATTTTTAAATTTTAATTAATTTATAAATAAAATAATTATAACATAATAAATAAATTATTAATAAAATTTAATAATATAAACATTTTGGTGAGACTTATTAAAAATACTTTAAAGAGAATTGTTTCATTGTAAAAATTTAGTTATTAGAGATGCTTATATTAAAAAAAATTTTAAAAAAAATAGTAATACATATAAGTGGATCTCATTTTAAAGAATTGTTAAATTGCGGATGCTCTTAGAAAATTTAAATTTACTTACAATTGAAAAATGACAATTTCCTGTAATAACTAATTTTTGTTTTCATCAATAAACTGTGTTTTGTAAATAAATTTTGGATGGATCTTTTTTGGTGCGATTTTTCTGTTGCCACTGATCGAGCTGCCTGTTGAACGTAGTTGTTGTCACAATTGCTGACCAAAGTTGAAAAATGTTAAGTGCAGTTTTTGTTTTGAATTATTTTTTTGTGCAAATTCCACTATATATAAATATTCACGAGTATAATATACTTAACCCTTCAATTTTCAACTTGTCACTTGGAATTTACTGCAAAACCATTACATATAGGCACAATATTTGTATGAGAGGAAATAGAATTGTTCCCACTGCAGTTTTTTCATAAAACATTGCATTGTATTAAAAGCAATTTTTATGTTCCCCAATTCATGTTCTTCAGGCGTGGAAAGGAAGGGTAAAGAGAAGAGTTGGTGGATGGGAGGAAAGGTGAAGAAAGAAAAGAATGGTTACACTTTTTCAATTTCAACAACATAAATTTTGTTCTTTACATCTATTATTAGTTTTTATTTTTTCTTCTGTGTTAAATCATCTACCATTTGACATATAATGTAAAAATACAGAGTAAACATAATTTTCAACCATTAGACTTGACAAATTTCTAAACTTAGTATACATCCATCCACTTGGGGCATGCATAATTAATGTTCAATTGGAGTATGGAAGTTGTCTTGTCTCCACTGGTTTTTTGGAATAGCTAGTAACACACTTCATTATTGAATGAAATTCACGTGAATTCTGCAAAATAATGAATAATTCTACAAAATATCAAATAAGACATATATTTATAGTTGTTAAGGTTATTATATTATTTTTTTTTCTTTAATGCAATATATATCTCGGGAAGTCTTTCCTCTTATTTTATTTTGGGCTAACAGTTTTTGGCACCATGGGCAAAGGGGAAAGTTTAAGAGGAAAGTAACGCATTTGTTTGAAGGAAGAGAAGATTGATGAACTTTTTTCTAATCATGCCTTAAAAAGAGATGACAAAGGAAAGTGATATTCTTCGCCCATCATTATAACTATTAATCTATTATTGTTATTATAATTATTCCCACTATTTCTTCTTCACTTTCACATCGCAAAATCTAGCCGATCTTACTCCTGTCATCTTCATGCCATATTGCCTTTTATTTTTCCTTTCTCTTTTGTTTTGTGCATGCTCTCTAGTCTTTACCTAGCTCTTTGCCTTTTTCTTATCTCTCGTAAAAGGAAAATAATCATTTCATCTAATTCCTACATATAGTTAAAATATTTTTTTACATTGTTACTGTACAATTCATTTTATAAGTATAGAAAATAATAATAAACACATTATTTCCTATTTTTTATATTGCGGAAGAAAACAATCAAAATGAATTTCATAATTTATGAGTTAAAAATAGAATAAAAATAACGTGGCATTTTTATTATTAAAAATGATATTTACTAAAAATAGAAAATAAATCAAACACCACCACAATATCTCCCTATATATCCATTTTCCCATAAAAAAAAATATAAAATGCGCTTATAAAATATAAAGTGTGTAAAAATAATATTATCTGTCTTAGGTCAAATTATAAGAATAATGTTTTAGTTAAAACTAAGAAAAATAGTTCATGAACGTATACTTGGTTTCTAATTGACGACCAAAGAAAAAAAGAAAGAAAAATATAATATGACAGATGGTATAATAAAAAGGAGATGATAACTATTAATAATATATTTAATATGTAAGAGTTTTTATATATAATTTTTCTAAAATTAAGTTTATATACATATATATATGTTTACATGGCTAAAGGTTGTGTAAAATTGAAATGGATCTGCAGAGTGAGGAGTCTTTACTTAAGTTCAATCATGCAGTCTCATCCTTATTCCCCATAAAGATGTTTAAATACTTTCTTTTTTGATTCTTTCTCTTTGTGGGGTCTGTGGTCAGCCTTCTCTAGGCCTGCTTCCTTCCACTTTGTATCACTTTCTTTCTTTCTTTTTGCACTGATATGATATCATGCACCAGCTCAGTCATTTATTTTGAGACTCCAATACGTTTGTTCTTTTGCAGTCAAAGTTATTCCTTCTTTAAGCTGAACAATGTAACAACTTATGCCCACAGCTTCTGCTATAGATGGATATTGCGCTCTGATGCAAACCTTCCCTACACGTAAATGGAATATTTGTTCTATTCCAGGATATATACGTATAATTATTGATTAATGAGTGCTTTATAGTAGCTTCTGGAATTATGCACAAATTAATACAAGTTAGAATAAAGTACTCGTGCCCAGAGGGAGTTGGTACAACGGACACCAATTTTACTCTATAGGATAAAAATGTGTGCAGAAATATTCTCATATGAGAAGTACCTTGTTCGAATTTATGTTTTGTTTTGTATTGAAAAAAATAGAAATAATGAAAATAAAATTAATGAATGAAAATAAGTAAAAAATAAAAATTCTTTGATTAAAGAAAAATAAATAAAATATGAAAAGAGAGATAAAAAATGAGTAAAAATGAATGAGAAATAATAAAGATAGATTTTATTACCTTTAAATTTATTTTTACTCTTTCCTTTTTCATATTAAATAAAAAAAACTCATTCTTTTGCATCTTACCAATTTCTGTGCAATCAAACAAAGATTTAATAAAAAAATATTTGAAAAGAGGAAAATTGGAATAGATTATAATACATAAATATTCTTTTATTTTAAACATCTCGGTAAGATTTTTAATTTATTTTTATCTCTATTTTTATTACATTATAAATTATATTAAGTGTTAAATAGCATTAGGTGTCTATCTATTTTTTTGCATTGGAATAAACTACCTTCAGTAACTAAATGTTTTTAAGAATTTCTTTAACCTTCTGTAACTCCCAAACGTTGTTGACTTCTAAACAGTAAACCAAAGAAATAGAATTATATTTCTGCATAATTTCCGTTACTAACTAATCTGAGTATACACCGTATACCACTGTTACTTATACATCAGTTCAAACCCTGCGAACATGTTTTCTTTTATATATATCGACATATATATAGTTCTAATAATTTCAATTTCTTTTGTTATTTTTTTGGCATCGTATTTAATTATTCACTCCTTTTATTTTATTTTAAATTAAAGCTGAAACACTGATATCAATATTCAACGTGTATCTCTAGCTTGTATCCACCATCTAAAATTAGACCCAGCTTTCTCAGATATCGTTCTAAGATTTAGCCATTTATGCTTTTACAAATATATATCTACAAATATTTGGGTGTACTTATTCTGTTTTGGGTGGGACATGAAAACAGCTTCGTCTTTTGTTCTGCAAATAAAGCCAACTCCAAACAAGCCCTGGGCCACAATAAGGTGTTGGTTTGGTTCCACTTTCTGCAACAGTTATGTGGTCCTTGTCTAATTATGGATTGGAATACTGCTACAGATTTACTAGCTATAAATCCACAATTAATTAACTCTGAAGCCCTTCTTAATTGAGTTCGTGTTCCTTAAACACTACAATCAGAAAAAAATTTATACAGAATTTCAGGAATTGAGGCAAACCGTCAATTGATCCCCTAGTGGATCGAAGGAGACCCGTATCCGTTGGCAAAGAGAACTTTATATCAGACATGATTGACTTAGCCAGAAGGGATATTTTTAGTGGAAAACTAGGTGGCAATGATTTTTTTTTTTTTACTACTATTATTATTATATATACGATTATCGAATGTATATGTTATGGAAAATGATAAACTTTACAAGACAGTTTTCCTAACACAAACGTTTTCTTTTTACAACATTAATTTTTCTTACTAAAAGTTATATTCTTTTTATTTATATATATATATATATATATATATATATATATATATATATTTGACAATTTAAATAGAATCCAATACTCTATGTTTACATTCTCGTTTCTTCTTGTAAGAAGAGCTTTCATTTAATATCTAATGAAGAAGTTGCTTTTATATTAGAACGAATAAAAAAACATTGAGTCATATAATGATACATGATTGATTAAGATTTAAAATCATAATCATAATTATATAACTTTAAAAAAAGACTTATTATGTTTTAATTTTGAGGAAACACACAGGCTAGCCAAATGAATTTCCCATCACAGCATAATAATAAAACTGAATCGAATTGCGATTGAGATTTCTTTGTTTCTTTACCGAGAATCGATGATACGAAGATAATGAGAGTGGTGAGGATGCTTTCCGCAGAGGGTGGTCATTTAGATAAACATGCAGATGGATGCAGCCATGCATGCATTATTGGATGGCATGCATCAGAAAAAAATGCACTTTAAACATATGCTTTACAAAGTTATGGTGGTGAGAGAGGTGGGTCTTTCAACTACACGCATGAAATGATGACGAGGGTCCCAGAACCTCATGAAAGGTGCTTCATCACCTCACTGAATATCCCTTCAATTGAGGAGCAGCTTGCAGCTAGCAGCTCCATCACTTCAGTTGAAACAGTATATATATGTGTGTGTGTGTGGAGTATGGACGTACGTGGAATATAATTGGCCATCCCTCTCTTCTTATTCTTCCTTTTCATTTTTGTTGGTTAGTAATCAACTTTTTTGTGTTTTTTTTCTCTCTCTTTAAACATTCATCACCCACATTATAAAAAGAAGAGAAGGAGAAGAAGAAGAAACAAAAGCATTGTCAAATGCATGTGATCCAACAGACTTTATGTTCCCCCATATTACCTCGTCCTAGCTATATAGCTGATTATATATACTTATTTTCACAAGTTTTGGGCTTTTGGACCGGTTATGAGATTAATTTTGGTGTAGAAGTTAATCACACTAAAAGTTCCTTATCTCTTTCTTAAAATGTGTTTGTAATCAAATTCTCTCTCACAAATTTAGCTGTGTTGATACCTGGGTCACATTCATTGAATATATTATATGATACATATGTATGAGTAATAATACAACCACTTCAGAGTATCCTTGAAAGTGTAAAATCTTTTTGGATAAATCTCTAAAATAAAAAAAAATTAAAATAAATATTTAATATATTAAATAAATTCTTAAACTTAATTATTTGTTATCATTTTAGTTTTTAAATTTATGTTAATATTATTATTTAAATTACATATTTTTTAAAATTAGAGTGATTCATAAACTACACCTTTCAGGTACTTGAATGATATTTTACCTACAATTTAATTATAATATCATGACATAAAATTAATTTGAATAATAATAATATAGATAAGTTTCTCTTCAGAATTTTAGAACAATTATACTATCAAAAGATTGGAAGTCAAAATCCTTGATTAAATTAAAGTTTTTTTTATGAAGATTAATTATCAGTAAAATGGATGGATATTTTATATTAATAACATAAAAATAAAAAATAAAATTAAAAGAATTCCGTGGACTGAATTTAGAGGTAGTCATGGCTTCTCTCTCTAAAAAACTTTATGGACATTCGGTGATTATACTTTTTGGTTAATCATGTTAAAGTCAAGCAAAAACATGAAGACTTAATTGTACTGAAAACAGAATTAAGGGTCCCACTATAAGACATGCGAGGTCGGCCATGCATGCGCGAGAATTAATGTGCTTAATGATCCATCAAAGTTTTGAGCTTACTTTAAATTAATCAGTGAAGTTCTTAGGCTAATATCAAATCAAATGGACTACCTAACGCTTCTCTTTAAGTTAAATCAGGAAAAGGTAAATGTTTGGTGTGTGATTAGTCAGATGGTATAGAATATATGAATACACTTCTCGATCGTTCTATTCTCATTCTGTGATACATGGCAAAGTATCTCGTCTTCTCACATAGATAGAAGGATCTGTGTCTTTTTTCTTCACGTAGAAGTCGTGTGGGTGACTTCAAGAAAGAGATAAAGAAAGAAACAATAAATAAAAGGTAAAGCAAAGGAAAAGAGAAATAAAAGAAGAAAAAAAGGTGATTAAAGATAGAGGAGGAAAGCTCTCTCTTGTTCTCTACTTTTGACGTTAACTCTAACGCATCTTCAAATGACTTTTTTAGTGATAAGATGCAAGGAATATGTCTCGAAAATCAAATATTTCTATTAGGGAGATGTAAACGTTCTTCCACGAAGCTGCTTTTTAACGTTTACAAGACCATTCAACTTAGCATACAAATAATACATTCTCTGCACTGCATTATTTATTATTAATTATTGTTGTTGTTGGGAAAGAATATTTATAAAGACTGGAGTTAAAAGAGATATTTCAAATTAACTCAAATCCTCCTTAATTATAGAGATAAGAATTAATATAGCCCTGAGAATACATATTATCATGATATCATCTTGATAACCTCCAGCTTGTTCAAATATGTTCACGAATGGTCCACGTATATTGAGGGTCTATTGGGTTTTCAACATTCATGAAGATAAGGTTATAAAATCCTAAACCTAACCATTTCAAGGTTGCATTTACTTTATTTTTACTCTCTTGACATTTATTCATGCTGACTTAATCATTAGAGTTCTTAGGAATATACTCTCATCATTAATTGGTACATTTCTTTGAGATTGTGTGGTCATTTACTCGATATCTTACCATCTTAATTATTACTTATAATTAAGAGTATGTATGATTTGTTTCGTTTTAAACTTAATCTGACATGAAGTTAATTAACATGTTAGATTTTTAATTAAGATTATATTTTAAGTTATTTCTCAAAGTTTTCTTACATTTTTTTTAAAAGTAAAGTATTTTTTTAATAAATTTAAATTTAAAAAATTAGACTTAGTGTATTTTAAAGAAAAACTCAAGTTATACTTGAGGCCATCTCAACTTGATTAAATATATTAAATTGTTTTAAAAAGTATAAATTTTTTAATAAAATAAATATTAACAATAAAAATTATTTAATAAATAATATTTTATATAATAAAATATTACATTAATATTATTTATTTTAAAACATATTTTAATTTTAATTTTATATTTTTTTATTTTATAATTTAATTATACGTAATACTAAATTCAATAAACTCAATATCATCTCATATATTTTGATGAAATAAAATTTAATATAATTTTGGATAAGAATAAAAATGAACTCAACCTAACATCTATCCCACCACGTACACCCATACTTAGATTCTACACTTCCTTTGGTCACATCAATGACCACTCTATCCTTAACCAAATTATTCTTAGTAATACGTGGTGCGTGCTTTTCTTAAGAAAGTACTGTGAAATATGATAAAATTAGAATCTCTACATTGAATGAACAAATATAAAAATAATGTAAAATATAGATAAGAATTCAAAACCTTCTATCGTGCTAATTCCTTGTCAACTAAATATGGGTCTTGAATTTATGGTCAGGATTTGGCTTATTTTTTAAAATAAAAGTTACTTTAAAATTACGACTCAATATAAGAGCTTTAAAAGTAAAAAGTACTATCCTTATTCTATATATAAAAAATAGTTAATAAATCAAGATTGATAAAAAAATAATAAA